>JAGDQP010045850.1:4140-15476 GCA_022664845.1 Lepisma saccharinum
TATTATTATTATTATTATTATTATTATTATACGGTGAGAAAACAGGCGTAATTTGAGTTTGAGGTAACTCAGAAACACTTTTGAAGTTTTCAACCTTTATTCAATGTATTTTCTTGTCATGAATTTTAATTTTAAGTTCACTTATGACTTTGAGCCAAATTTGAACTCAGACCAGGATAAAGTAGGGAAGATGATATTGAAAGGAAGTCGTCCTGAACCTTGTGTGAAGGAATCATCCCGGTATTAGCCTGGTGTGACTTATGAAAATATCTGAATACACCTCAATTCAAGATAGCCGGCCGCTTGGATCGATCTTAGTACCTTCCGTGTACGAAGCCAAATGATCTACGACTACTCGATGTCTAGTGAATTGAGATTCCCCCCGAAATAATTTTCAACTTTATTTACTAAAAGGGAATTTATAAAATTGTAGTCAAAGATAAGAAAAAGTCTATACACTTTCATTAATGTAAGTTACATAAACGAGAAAGTGCAGGGAGACTGATTATATTTATTCATCAGCATTCACAATATCCCTTTATTTACCTGGAGTGACTGAATGGATCCACAAAGTAAATATGTTAAGTAGTTACCACAGATTCCACTATGTGCCAGCACCTAAAGTTGAGGACACAGTGGTGGTCTCTGCAGGACTGAGTACCTAACTATTTGAACATCAGTTTAATAAATCTTCAGAAGACATTGCTTTCTATAACAAAAGCCTCAACACTTTGGATACGTTTTTACTCTGTGATGGAACTAATTTGTATGGAAGAGAATCTTATTGTTAGAACTGTTCATTTACGAGACAAATATTAAATTTCTTTGCAATTACACATTTATTTATATATTTTTGTTGTTCTTTGTATATTTGTAAACATATGAGTAATTTCACTTATTTTGTATTTTCAGGTAAGTTCCCTGTTATATAATAATGCTGATAGGTGACTCTGAGCACTATAGAGTGTTGGTGCCAATAGATGGCTCTACCTGCGTAACGTAAGTATTTTTTTAATATTTGTGAAAGGTTTTGAGACATGGTAGATAGTGTAAATACCTTATAATAGGCCTAATTTTGTACTAAGTCTTGCTTCGCGTACTTTTAGATTATAAAATGAAGATAGTTTATTTAGAGTTTCCTTACGTATAAATATTAAAACATATAGATAATCATTGAGTTACTACAACGTTAAATAATTTGTTACCTGTTCGTAATATCAAGTTTGACAAGCTCAGCGCTAGTGAGTGACAACCTTGTTGCATGCTGGTGTGCTATCTTTTTTTTTTTGTCTTCATAGAGTTCACTTAAAGAACGTACATTTCCACAGGGTCGCTTTCGCTTAGTATTGTTTCTTATGTTAGAAATCAGGGGCACCCTTTTCTAAAAACGGACAGTAGACCAAATAAGTTTGGGAACTTCTGTTCTAGTATTTAGAGAAAATTACTCTTTTCAGACAACAGTAGGAGTCCGATAATGAATAAAAAACTTGTCTTCATTACCAGTTTAGCACCATTTTTTTTTTTAAAAAAAGTGGGGGGATAGGAAACTGACTTGTTGATATAATTATTTTCGTGGTATGGATATTAACAAATGCTTACATGGTTGACGTAAGCGAGCCTTTTCTTTTATGGATTTAATTGTGTCCAGCTAGATTAAAATGCGTAAGATTTGAGCGAGGTAAATGCACATCCTATGTATATGCAAGCATGCCCAATGATCAGTAATTTTTTTAAGTCATTCGAGCGTAAAACACGCCTAAAAGCGTGAATCGTAAATGTCTAGCATCATGTACTGAAATCAGCATTACGAAGATATTTCATTCGCTTCTGCTGACATGTTTAAGGCAAGTGGTTACATACCCCTTCTCAAAATAAAAGAAAAATTGTACAAAATACACTAGTTACAATGAACACAAAATGATGAAATAAAATATACAGTACAATAGACCGCCCTACTGGTCTAGTGGTTACCGTCGCTGAATCCTGATCCTGGGGTCCCGAGTTCGATTCCCTTCTCTGTCAAGAGATTTTTCCAAAGCGAGAGGGTCTGGAACGGTGTCCACCCAGCATCGTGATGCAATTGGGGAGCTGCTGTGAATAAAAGGCAGTGGCGATCACAGTTGAGAGCTTCGGCTCTCCTCTCCTAACACGTCTGGTCAGCGTGGATTAACTCCTCCCTCCAGGAGAGGCCTCATCTAATAGTTGATTGAATATGGCTGTGAATTATTATTATTATACAATAGAATAACAATATACCGACATGTTAATGATAATTGCTAATACTAGTAATAAATTGAAATACTTTGACATATTTCGACTTTGGGCCGTACATTTGTCTTCCTTTGTGTCTCAAATTTGTGTTTGCTTTGATTTCAGAGATACTGTACGTAGTTTGTTTTTAATGAACCTTCAATAATTTTGAAATGTGCAGACATGATGGCGAATTCATTGTCAATTGTAGTAAAAAAAAAATACAGGTGACATTATTTTTTTGTGTGTGTGTGTTCAATAAATCACATCCTCTTCGTTTTTTCTGCTCATGTTGTTAATGGTCGCTTCTTCTTTGTGATCAAAGACCTCCCCATCCCATCATCTTTTGTTTGTTTGTTCTAAAGGATACTCAGGACGTGATAGATTACCTATTAAACCATTCTGCTGTGATTCCGTTGTGTTCTCTTCAAAATCACTGACTGTGTAGGTGAAATTGTGACTCACAACCGACAATCACTCCTAAATTTTCCTTTTTTATTTCTTTTCGTAAATCAACCGTGATGATGTCACACGTCACCTTGTATTTCACGTCAGAACTATTAGTTGTCATTTTTTCCACGTCTATAATGCCTTAGTTTGTGTATACTATGTTATTTTGTGTCCAGGAAAATAGGGTAATTATAGAGTTGAATTTCAAGAGCCCCTTGTCTGGATGTGTCATCATCAAGGAAGAAAGACTTACGTGTTCAAATAATTTGTAATTGTGCATGACAGGTCACCAATGACAATATATATGTTTTTTTTTTCTGTATATGTACATTTTATAAGGTCAGAGGGAATTTGTTTTTCGTGATATGATCTAATAGGTTAAAACGCATATATTGGTAACCGTGATCATATCGGATGTGAGGTGATAGCATCTTCGTGTGTTCTTTTGAAGGTCGAGGTTCGAGTCCTCTTGGCGTTAAAATTGTACAATTGAGTGATCGATACTGTAGATATATCGTTTCCGACCGAGAGCCCACACTCACCTTAGCTGATTGATATTTAACTGTAGGGGTCTCTTATAAATGTCCAATTACCTCTGCCAATTTTACCGACCGGACTAAGTTGCCAGTCATAATTAAATTCCAGAACCAGTATAGAGAGTGAGAAATGCATTGTCCGATCTCTGTGTTGGTTGATTGATTAATCTTTTTCCAAGTATAGTACGTTGATCAAAGTTTTACCAATTTGTCGAGACTTTAATCGCCATTTAGTAATATAACAATGAAGAAGACAAAATCCAAACAATTATTTTTCTTTAGTACCAAATTTTTGAATGATACTGTTTGGTTATTTTGCTCCTATATACGGATAGGAGCTAGCTCCTGCGTAGCCTAGTCGGTAGCGCGCTCGACTTCAGTGCGAGCGGTCCTGGGTTCGATTCCCGGTGTTGACCCAGCATCGTGAGGACAGTTGGGGAGCTGCTGTGAATAAAAGACAGTGGCGATCACAGTGAGAGCTTCGGCTCTCCTCTCCCAACCCGTCTGGTCAGCGTGGGAGCAGTAGACCAACTCCTCCCTTCGGGGAGAGGCCTCATCCACTAGTGGATTGAATATGGCTATGATATATATTTCTTGTAACAAAGAATTCAAGTGGGTTAATATTTACCCGACAGCATTTGCTTGCAAATAGGGAAAAGAAGCACTAGGCCATTCACAAGCGTCTTCTCCAGTAACTGAGGAAACTGCTAAACGACCATATTCTCCCAGTTTACTCGTACTTCGATTCAGAACCACAAGACCAATTCAGTAATGAAAACGACTCTTTCTCAGACAGTGATATTCAAAGGGAACCTTCAGAATTGCGATAAGATATCGATATTAGTTTTTTTAGTTGCTTCCATCTCTTTTTTCCTCATTTTAAACTTGTCGTTTAATTATAACACATCATTTTTAGATGTAATTATTTTCTTTTAGATGTGGATTATGAACTGAATTATGTGTTACTTGCCTTGGAGGCTACAACATTTGAGGATAAATTTTATCCCTGAGTAAAGGAACAGAAGCAGTTAAACTACTACTACTAGACTGCCTGTTATAAGCCAACTATTTTCAACCAGTCAATCAGTGATTTAATCATTTTATTGGTTTATGCTGTAGACATATTGTTTTAAGAGGCCTGGACAATAAATGACGAGCACCAATGAAAATTTGGAAAGCGGCCCCCATAAATTATGTATTGTGTCTTTCAAGCGAACGTACCCACAGTTTGAAAAACTTAGAAATGAGAAATTTGAAAGCCTGGTGGCATGTGAAGTCCATTGTTACGGGCACACAATTTCTCAGCTAAAATAAACAGTGTCCAAATCTCATGTGTAGTTCATTTGGTACACACCTCTAAGTATTATTGGGTCCGCTTTCCAAAATTTCATTATTGCAAGTATTAAAAAAAAACATATAATGAGGGGGGAAAAACATGGTGTACGTAGTGAGGCCCCTTGACCTTTCATTTTTACGAAAGAGGCGAAATTCTTGTCACTTCAGAGGGCTGTTTCAGCGTGTCCTCTTGAGAAGCCTGTCATGAGAGCTGTTCTGTGATGACGTCCACTTCGTAAAATGGATAGCCAGGTTGCCCTTGAAAAGATAGTTGATCGCATCCCAGTCTCCACCTTGGTCCTCCTAAGTGTGTGTGTGTGAGTGAGAGAGAGAGAGAGAGAAAGAGAGAGAGAGAGATGGATATGCAAATATTCTTGAGAGTATCTCCATCCATCGAGAGGTCCCCACCCATAGATTTCCATTGCGTTTTTCCCCCCTTAGCTTAGTTGATAGTAAGCATTCCTTTGTTATTACGTGAGAGATGCTGATAGTGATGTTTTCTCAAGAAGCATACTACCAATAAAGCTGGATTGTTTTGACTAAAATTAACACAAGAAAAGGAATTCTTTTAGATTTCTTGAACTTTTAACAGATCCTCCCCCCTTTTTTTTCTATTATTTACACACTGTGGTGTGAACATCCTTCCCAAGGCTATATAGCATATACTGTGGGTTACCAGTGGCACGCAAATAAAAATGCTTTCAGGGAAAGACAGTAAAATTCTTTTAACTTTGCAGAAAAATAATAATAAAATAAATGTGTGTGAAAACTGAGTTGATTTGCTAAGTTCCCACAATATTTTACCACACGAAATTATGTCTTTGCGATTCTGACTTAGGTCCCACCTGTCGTTGATTTTTTTTTTTTTTTCACTGTTAAGTAAAGCATTTCAAAATGTTACAACCTATTTTTACTGAAAGCTTTTTTCCCACAAATACCGTGATAAGTTAAATAACCATAATTTGGTGACATTATGTAAAATAACTTAATGGATACTAGTACAATACAATGATTTATTTCAATGATGGCTTAAAATATTACCGCAACCAGAGAAAAGATATATGACAATGTTGCCAGAGACAAAAGGAAGATTGTATCACTCTTCACTGTTAAAAATTTTCCGAGATATTTCCGGAGGGAGCTATTATCCGTCCAGACTTAAGAGTATAGTGTTGCTCTTATGGCAACAGCGATGCCGGTTTGACCATTAAATAAAAGCACGAAACTGAGCTCGCTGCGGGTTGCCATAACCGAGTGGCCACGCTCCAGTCGCTGTTAGTTTTCCTTCCTCTTCCCCCTTCGGATTTTTCAAATAAAACTATCGTTATATTAGATAATTAAATATGTGTAAATGAAGAAAGGAATTAGGGAATTAATTTTCGTGCCAATGTTAAATCTGAAACCTGTACGGGGAATCATTAAAGAGAAATAACAGTAAAGGAATTCCGTCTGCGTCAGGGGGGAAGTATGATAAGTAAAACTGCATTTATTGCCCATAAGCTGCAACGTTATAGACCAAACTCTGGATCGATAATAGTCAGTGATATTAGCCTGGGAATATCCAGTAACTTGGTTAATAAAAAACAACGATATTGTAGGTTTCAGGGGAAACGGATTCTTCGGGGAAACGGAGATTTGAACACGGGTTCTTTAGTTAGAAGTCTTAGTAACTGGACTAAATTACCACTGAGGAAATCAGTACATAAAAACAGTACAGAAGGTCAGAAACACATTGCCTGAACCCGAAAACATACTTCCACGGCGTACGCCATGTTTTAATAACTGTTTTCTATTTGTCAAGTAGGGATCGCAATCTCCATTCACTTATAATATTTTCAGTTTCTTTAAAATGCGTAATTAAAATGGCGGCAGCAAACACTAGATCAGAATTTCATGTTTGATTACGATAAGAAACTGTTTTCTCTTTCTGAGCATGTGCGAAAATCACGCTGGAAGGGGAAAATGTTAATATCCAACTATGCAAAAGAAATCTTTCAGTGTTTTTTGTCAGACCCTTTTCAGCCACAGCAGGATTACTATAAATACTTACATTTATCCAAATTTTTTACAGTGTTTCTGCTTAGCAAATTACAATTACATTTTTCTTCACTCTTAATAGCTACTTTTAACTAATAATAAATAATAATAACGACCGGCGTTACAGACCGATAGGTCCCGAGCCTGCCCCAACGCCATCTGTCCGTGCTTGGTGAAACTGCGTCCACCTGAGTGACGGCACCTAGCCACGAACAGGCGTATTAGGGGGCTTTCTAGACAGAGTTGACGTCACGTCATTATTCATGTGACTCCCCAGTTTTCCTCACGACGCGACGCTGGATGGACGCCGAAAAGTGGAACTCCAGGCGGGAATTGGACCCGGGACTACGCGGACATGTGTCCAATGCTAGACTGTGGACCTCCAGCTATCTTTAACTACTGTTATTAAAGTTTCTTTTGAACATTTATGGTTTTGTCTTTTGGGGATGGGGGATGGAAAGATCAATCGAAAATCATACAACGGGGTTGAAGTAAAAAAAAAAAATGATTAAACAAGTTTTCAGAAAAAGAAAACACGAAATGATTTTTAGGAAAACAAAAGCCGCAATATTCCTCGCACCAAGAAATGGAACCCAAATGCGGGAAGAGAAGGAGCAGGAAAAGTTAAAAAGATCATTCCATTCACTGTTTTTACGAGTGAAAATTTCTGCGTTGAAATTTGTATCTCTCTTACTGTCTGTGCTGTACACCCCCCCCACACACACACATACACACAAAGAAATCCATGCCTTGAGTTTCTGTTGAAACTGACGTGGTAGTAGCGATATCCTTCGACGCGCTGCTTGTACTAAATAAAGCTCAACTCCTGGTGCGACCGCTGTACTTTTTTAAAACTATTCTTGGAAACTTAAAGCTTCTCATTTTCATTAGTAACGCGAGCTTTTGACAGGGAATTGGCTTATTGTTTTTAACGCGTTCTTTACAAAAGCCTTGGATGATAGAAAAGGTCATCCACTTTTTACTTATGTGTTTCTTGAATATTCAAATTCTTTCATATGTAATTTACTGAATTGTTGGGAATCATTATTTATTGTTGTCATCTCTGAATTTTTTATGCTGTATCGAGTTCGCACGCTTGTTCAACTTATATACTAATGTAGGTGTGCCGCTTGTTCATCCTCTCTACCCTTAGGCTTACAGGATACATTCCATGTAGATATTTTTTTAACTCAAGGTCGGGAAGTTCAATAGGACAAGATATTTTTATTGACAAACTTTTTCTTCTTTTTATTTTTCTAGTAGATGTAATATCTGTTGTGACATTTTGGGTTTTGGGCGTAGAAATTTCGCAACGCAATTTCTGCTCGTGTGTTGCGTAGTCAACAACAATTTACCTTTATGGCGTTCCTCGGCCTGCAGCTTTACTTACGTGCGTGTGTGTATTTATGTAGTAGATTATGTGTGTGTGTTCAGTGTGTGTGTGTGTGTGTGTGTGTGTTGTTCTGAAGGACGTTCGGCCGCACCTTTGTGTGAGCAAGTCGTGCGTACACCAATGTCAATTACAATTTCCTTTCCATTTTTTCCTCTCTCTGTACGTGTAAAGGACCATTAACTACCTGAGAGTAAAATGTACCTGAGTCAGTACCAAAGAATCTAGATAAAAAAAAAAAAGAAGTGTTAAAACAACTAACGTTTAAAAGTAGTTTTATTCAGAAACAGTCTGAAAATATGCAGGATTTGCGGGATCACTTCAAAGAAAAGTGCACGGCTCTTATTTTGGTATATTCCTCACTTTATATACGGGTGTTGCAGAATAACACCGACAAACCTACCTACCTCACGAGATTCCTGACATAAAAATAAAACAAAGAGATATAGACCATCGAAGATACACAAATGAACTTTAGAGCTTGATATTTCCAATACTATGAGCAGTACACTGCAAAAACTGTACCTATGAACCGTACCACCTATTTTGCAGAGGCAGGATTCATATTTTACCATCGTTTTTGTTTTCATTAATCTGTTCTCTCCCAAGAACTGGGAGGCAAAAAACCGCTCCTTGAAACCCAACCCTGGGTTCGCCACTGCCTCTCAAACATTGTGGGTACAAATTTGGCATTTTGTACCCAGAATTCAGTTGAATAGGTACACAACGTATCCATGACATGTACCCATGAACTTATGGGTACAGCAGAAGGTGTGAAGTCGTACCCAAGAGGGTACCCATTATATTAATAGAAGGGAAATGATACCCATGAAAACAATGACCATGAGAGAGTGTGTCTGATGAAGCCAAGTCGTTAGTTAGTTGGTGCAACTGGTACACGTTTTTCGTTCTTAATTACAACGTATTGCTTTGCTCAGCAATTATTTTATTTTTTCTTAAGTGTATAAAGCAAAACTTTGCCATGGAAACTATCCATTTTTTTGAACAGGAATAATCCACGCGCGAATGACATCTGCGCACATGCTGTGTCAATAGACCTTAGAAACCACTGTTTGCAAGCTTCGACCGTGACTAAGTGGTTAAGACGTCGGCTTGTTGAATGAAAGAACCCGGGTTGTAATCTCGGCGGGGTTAAGTTATTATTTGTTTTTTTCGTTTGTTTCTTTCAAAATACATTTCTATGTTCGTATTTGTTATTAATAATTGCTTTCTTATATTTTTCGTAGATGATCATGGGCTAGTAGAGGTTAGGTGCGGTCATGTAACTTTACACTTTCGTTTCTTTCTTTCGACAGTGTGTATTACTGGGGCGACCAGGACGTTAAAATTAGGAGGTTTTGTCCCTATGAAATATATATATTTGTAACCAAGAAATCAAAACCAGGTGGTAGCTTCTGTTACAATTAATGGGCACAAAACGCCCGTTTTGTACCTTTGAACAGTGGGTACTGTATTTAGAGTGTAGAACTGCGGAGTCAAAGAACCCTCAAAGATTTAAAACTCAAACCTGCTCTATCCAAAAATGCATATTCCAAAATTGTGCAATGGGTGCGCAAGGGATTCCCCACGGAAAGTAGGGCATTCCCAGAAATTCCCTGAAGTAAAGGTGGGTCCAAATAAACATGAATGAGACTATCTTCCAGCAAGTAACAATAATTCGTTTGCGACAAGTCAATATCTCAAACAGATTTCCTGTCCAGATCGATTATTTTTTAAATGCATGGTTGCACAACAAACAGGAGTACATTACATACCTTTCAACGAACGTTTGTGGTGCTTTTTATCAGAAAGATTGCTCGGTCAGATGGCAGTGATTACGTTTATCATCTGTACTCATACGGAAAGTCCTCTTATTGGTGCTTATTTCCACTCACATTCACTCCAGAGAATGCCTACGAATACCCTACCTTCTTTGGGGAACCCTTGCGCATTCATTACACCATTTTGAAATATGCATTTCGGATAGAACAAATTTGAAGTATGTGAAGGTACCTTGATCCTGTAGTTTTACTGTTAATAGCATAGGAAATATCAAACTCTAAATTTCATTTCTCCGTGATTTCGACAGCCGATAGCGCAGAAACGAACCATTTGTATACCCTCGATGTTCTATTTTTTTTTTAATGTAAGGAATCTCGTGAGGTAGGTTTGTTGGTGTTATTTTGCATCACCCTGTATTTATATTAACTCATTAGTTTTCAGCCTTTCGTTAATTGCATATTCCTTAATAACCAGGATTTTGTTTGTGGGGTGTAAAGCCAACACTGGGAGGGGGTAAGTAGATTTTTCACAGGGTTTCTATCGATTTTTAACAGTAAAAATCTTAAGGTTGGGACCGTGTGCTCGACAATTTCGAGGGGTGATACCCACACTAAGGAGGGAGTCTGGCAGAACCACTGTCACAACACACTATTAATGCCCCGACTCCCCACCATTTCTCAACATCTGAGCGAGAGAACGAAGCTTTTCTCGAGGTTAAATAACGAAGAAACCCTGCTTCGTCACTTCTGATAGCATTCAATTTGTTTCACAACTTTCATTTTTGTCTTCCTTACATTATTGACTTAGATCCCCCCTCTATGTGTCTTTTCCTGTCAATATTATTTTAGTTCGCGTATACCCTTAGATGTTCTGATTCGCACTCCTGGGGTACGTGTACTACAGGTTGGGAATCACTGCCTTATCTCACAGTATTCGAAAATATTACATCATGTATTTAAAGTCACGTGAACTAACATAAACTTATCAAACGTTAATAAGAACATTCGTACGCCAGAACACATTACAAACGTAATTTTATAAACCAAGTCATATTACACTACTGGAGATATTACACAAAATAAGTTGTTGAGGGAATAACAAAAGAAAGCGCCAATTACATTTATTGTACACTCAAATTCGTATACAATAGCCATAAACTATTTTTTTTCTAGGTTCAAAATGTTGAAGATGGCATCACTGAACCATAGTTACATATTTGCTTAATGTTGCCATACCATGCACCTTGAAAAAATATTCCCATCGGCCTTTTTTTGTGAATCTGGCTGTACGTCTTTTGCACACCAAGTAAGTCAGTTTTCGACAACTTCTGTGCACTCGAAACACACAAAATTATCAATACGGGGTTTTACAGTAAAGCCTGCATTAGTAAGAGGGCGTAGTAACTAGGAAAGACGTTAAGGTTATTGTAAAAGCAACGATCTCCAACAATAGATGGCAGTATTATCTCCGTATATGTCTAATGTACTTTTATTGTTGCACGAAAGTTCGATGTTGCTTCTACAAATTCAAGCCTAGAGAGTTCTAACTTTCAGGGA
>JAGDQP010045851.1:0-15476 GCA_022664845.1 Lepisma saccharinum
GTGAAAATAATAGTAATTGTACAGCAAATTACTTACACAAATATGTAAGTTAGAAATTTCCAGGTGCACTAATAATATACAAGCAATATATTGATAGCTTGGTATTTTGCTGCAATTTCCAATGTCCAATTATAATTATTAAAGACATATTGAGCTACCTTGATGTTGCTTCAGTATGGACACGCCCATATTCCTCACACACAAAGCAACTTCATTAAATTAACTGTGCGAATCAATAATAATGTTGACTAAATTTCAAATAGACACAAATTTAAGATAATGAATTCAAATATTAATTTCGTAAAGTTTATATATTTAGGAGCTGCGTGGAGGTTATATTTTTTTGTTTCGAAAACAATGCGCCTTTAATTTCAAATAGGTTTAATAGAGATACTAAAAAGTGGGAGGGGAAAGTTCTTTCGTGTAATAGAACATAATAAAATTTAATCTACCAAAAAGAAAATTTAGCATTTTTATTTCATGAAATAATAGAGTTTCTATTATATAATTCGCTTCAAATTATCACCGTTAGTACTACTCGGCAGTTTTCACTTTCACGCCACCACAGTAATTTCGTACAGCATTTTTATATTTCATACACTTTACGAAATTAAATATATATTCTACTCTCATTTTTATTATTTTCTTCTCGGCATATCATTATTTGTGCTTCTTTCTTATTCATAAGTCAGTAAGTTGCCCTCGTTTTCCGTTTCTGTTTTGGGTTCAATGGTACATTATTCAGAATACGATTTATGCGTTACTGATACCCTAACTAGTCCTATTGGCCCTTTTAACATTATATTATTTTCAGAATTTTTTCTACTTCTAATCTCACCTATTCTCTACAATATTTCCTCATCCTGTAGCATTTGTATTCAGAAACTATTTAGATTCTCTTTTGTACGTTATTAGGCCACTATTAATTAGGATGTGATTGCAAGTTACGCTGATTTACAATTGCTGCCGTATACTAACCACCACAGTATGATCAACTGATCCTTCTCAATATCGAAGTAAATTAGATCAGTATAAAATCCCTTTCGGGGTAAAGAAAAGAGTGACGCAAGAATTCTACTCACAAAAGAAGTGATATCCATTTTGCGAGTGATTTTCTTGGTGTCACTATGGTGGAAGGGAGGATACTTCTTTCTCTCAGTCTTTTCCCACCAACATGTGGTCGACTTTTCAGATGAGTCTTCTCCACAAAGTCCTGTCCTGAACTTCTTCCACTGACAGACACACTTCTTCTCCCCGAGATCCTTCTTAACCCCATTTCCTCCGCGTCCTCCTTTTAACTATCTTGCCCTCCACTTCCATTACCATCACTCTTCTGACTACATAGTCACTTGTTCTCCTCATTACATGTCCATACCACTGCAGTCTTGTATCTTCTTAGATATCTCTACAACATCGGTTGTGCAATTTAGTCTCACATTTCTCACTGTCTCTTCTCCTTATCCCACACATCCAGCGTAGCAAAGGGAGGATACTAAGTCTATTAATTTTATTACAAAGGAAACACTTCCGCTATAGTGACACAAAGAAAAACACTCACAAAATGGATATCACTTCTTTTGTGAGTAGAATTCTTGCGTCACCCTTCCTTTACCCCGGAGGGGATTTTATAATAATATCACTTATTTTATAAGGCTGCCTATTTAAAAAAGAGTGTATAAGACTTACACAAATACACATGGGTATCTCCGGATGGCAAAAAAATAAACCAGATCGATCACGTATTAGTAGACGAAGACACATCAACATAATGGACGTTAGGTCGTACAGAGGAGCGGAAGGTGACACCAACCATCAATTAGTGATCACAAAGGTAAGGGGAAAGTTATGCATCGTGAACAGAGAAAGCAAGGGGTCAAAACAACTGAAATTCGAAGTTAGAAGATTAAATAATCCGAGCATAAAAGCAGATTACCAACTCGAACTGTCAAATAAGTTCGAAATCCTAGGCGACTCGAGTAATATTAATGATGATATTAATAATGAAATGGTTGTAAGTAAGATGTGGGAGGCAATTCGTGAAACAATTAAAAGCGCAGAGAAGGAACGTGTAGGTTAGAAGAAAGAACAGACAAACAAACCTTTGCTTTGATAAAGAATGATTTAAGCTTCATGACATACGAAAACAAGCCAGGCAACGATGGTTAAGTAATAAAAGCGAAGCAAATACTAACCACTACAGTAACGCGAAACGAAAGACCACACTCGGGTTCAGAAACAAAAAGCGAGAATATCTGCTGCAGAAGATTCAGGAGATAAAGGAAAACGGGAAGACAAATAACATACGAGATCTATACCAAGGAGTAAACTCGTTAAGAAAAGGTTACCAGCCGAGGTTAGGAATGTGGAGATCTCCAGACAGATCTGACTAAAATTGTCGATGTGTGGAAAAGTTATTTCGACAAACTTCTTAATGTACACAAAAGGAACAAACAGAGGAATTTGAAATCTATACATACCGCAGAACCGTGGATACTCGAATCTAGCGAGATCGAGTTCGAGTTCGAGTTCGAGATGTCGGTAAAGAAACTGAAAAATTTCTAATCACCAGGAATAGAAAATAATATTCCACTCGAATTAATTAAAGCAATAGGAACGGCAGTAATCAAGGAACTACATCAATTGGTAAGTGCTATATGGAGAAAGGAGTAGCTCCGAAAGGAACAGAAAATCTCAATAATAGTTCTGATTGACAAAAAAGGCGATAAATCGGACTGTAATAGTTTCCGCGGAATCTCGTTACTTCCGACCTGTTACAAGGTATTCAGTAATATTCTGTTAACACGCTAAGTGTATACGTAGATGAAATAATTGGAGATCACCAATGTGGATTTAGAAGAAATAGATCCACGTTGGATCAGGTTTTCGACTTGAGACAAATTTTGGAGAAGAAATGGGAATACAATGAGACGGTTCATCAGGTATTCATTGATTTTAAGAAATCATATGATTCTATCAAAAGGGAAAAGTTATACAGTATCCTGATACGATTTGGAATTCTGGAAAAAATGGTTCAACTAGTGAAGATGTGTCTCAGCGACCCCGTAAGTAGAGAACGGATAGGTAATAATATGTCAGATAGTTTCAAAATTCGCAATGGATTGAAACAAGGTGATGACTTGTCACCACTACTGTTTAACTTCGCGTTAGAATATGCGATTTTAAAAATTAAAGAGGACAAAAAGGGACTATCATTGAATGGTTTGAATCAACTGTTCGTATACGCGTATGATGTAGATTTAATAGGGGACGATATAGATGCACTACCAAGCAACACCGATGTCTTAGTAGAATTTGCGATGAGATAGGTCTACAGGTAAAATTAGATAAAACAAAATACACGATAACCAGCCGAAATACAGGGAATGAAGGAAATAAAAACATAAGCATTAGGGATGTGGTAATAGAGAAAGTAAAGACATTCAGATACTTGGAAGCATACATAACAAGCAAGAATGATGTCAGAGAATAAATAAACAGTAGCTTAGTATCGGGGAAGGCATGTTTCTATTCAGTCCAAAAGTTTCAAACATCGCGATTAATATCAAGGAAATTGAAATTGAGAATATACAGAACGGTTATTCTGCCGGTAATACTTGACGGTTGCGAAAGTTGGAGTACGACACTAGCAGATGAACATAAATTACGTGTGTTTGAAAATAAGGTTTTAAGAAAGATATATTATTTTTCGGGCCGAAACGGGACGAGATGACTGGAGAGTGGAGGGCACTGCATAATGAAGAACTCCACGGAATGTACGATTGACTAGATGTTTTAAAAATAATGAAATCGCGACGACTAAGGTGGGCAGGTCATGTAACTCGGATGGGGAAAACGAAGATTATATTCTATCCTAGTTGGAAGTCCGGATGGAAGGAGGCCATTGGGAAAACCGAGACGTCGTTGGGAGGACAATATTAGAAGAGATCTTCGAGAAGTAGGTGTTAGTGATGAAAATTAGCTTGATATTAGCTTGATGATGATTTTTTACTGCGGCGATGAATTGCGATTTCCCTAAGCCATAGAGTTAGTAAGTTAGTTAGTCCTCATTCAAAATGTTGATTTTGCACCATGGTAAGCACCGTAGCTTCTATTAAAAATAAGCATTTTTTATCCCAATTTGTTGGGGCTCGCAATTGACTTTTTCCCCTGGTACCAACCATTTGAGGGTAATGCAAAAAGACAGACAAGATGACCGACAAACTTTTCGATTGTTCGTGAAATTTCTGTGAGTCGACTAAAAATCATACCTTTTGAGCCCCTTCACTGATTTTGAGGTGTTATACACCGTTTGAAAGGTACTGAAGCGTACATTACGATTCCGCAAGTTTAGGATACCTATATGATCTGGGGCCAGGCATAAGAAAAGTGAAAATTTGATTTTTCGAACCGCCCTAGGGTGTCTCAGGGAGGACCTATCGATCCATTTTTTCTGTTTCTTAGTAAGGCAAGGAGCTTTTAAATGGAATTTCAAGCATCAAAATCGGACTTATAGTTCGCTATATCTGAAATTAGCTGTATATATGTAAGTGCCGCTAACAGACTCTATTGTGAGCGTCACTCGAGAACTACCGTTCTTCACGATTCACAAAAGTACAGTACAGACTATCTAACATTGATTAGCTTAGGATCATAGTTATTTGAAATTTATTAAAATCACCTGAATATTCTTTATTTCTAACTGAAATCTCTCTATACATTGTGGATGTAAAATGAAGAATACATTGATAAATATTAAATCTACGTCATATATACACGTAAAACCTATTACTCTACGCACTCGTAGCATTTTAAAATTTCTGACAAGAGACGTATACCTTACTTTCTGTTCCATTTTATATCTAATATCATCACATCTGTGTGTATGATGCGTAAGAAATATTGCTTCATTAACTATGTATTAACTCAGATTATTTTATACACCTTGCAGGACACCAACTTCTTTATTAATATACACTGCATACTGTATTGCAAAATAACACTGACAAAACTTGTTTACGATATTCCTGACATTAAAATAAAAAAATGTATAGCCCATGGAGGTTCCACATATGCTTTGTTTCGGCGCTATAGGCGCACATATACAAAACCGATGTTATTTACTTCGATTTCTAAAAGTAGTTTGATTAAGTGAATCTCACGTTTCTTATTTACAAAATACGAATAGTAAAACAGTTCAATATTTATGTTTCCTTGAAAACTCTACTTTTCTCGTGCTTATGCAATGCAGAACAGAGTTATCATATCTGAGTCCAGGCCTATCTGGATTCACAAGCTGGATTCCAGTTCTTTCTGGTGTTCTTCAGGGTACCGCCTTAGGTCCTCTATACTTTACTCTCTATATGGATGATATTTTTGACTGCTTTACCGATAACTGCAACACGTCTTCTCTATTGCGACGACTGCAAAATTACTTAACACGCTTAAAAACTGGTGTACTTATTGACCACTTAATTTCAACGATAGAGGTATCACACAGGATTTCATCATGGATTCTTTAGTGAGAAGTTTAAATTCTTAGTGACTCGAGTAAATATCCACTGAAGAAATCTTTACATTAAAACAGTATAGAATACAGACATACGTTGCCCGAACCCCGAAAACATAACCAAAGATACTTCCAAAGCTTATGTTATGTTCTAATAAGATTTTCTAGCAATCGCAATTCCCATTTCTTTAAAATACGTCATTAAAATGTCGGGAGCAAAGACTTGATCAGAATTGCATGTTCGATTACGAAAATAAACAGTTTTTTTCTGCGTATGTGCAGAAAATTAGAACCTCCAACTACGCAAAATAAATCTCTCGGTGATTTTGACCTACACATTTCAGTCACACCAGCGTTTTCAATTTTATTCAGCGAAGGAAGTTATCTTAATATTTTATCTACTATATTTATCTTCTAGTCCTTTTGCTGTTTTTGATATTTTTACATGTAATTTTCGAATGTAAAGTGGCTGTATCTGTATGTACATGTTGTATCTACGAAATATATTTTAAATTAATAAATATATAGGCTGACGAAAGTATGGGATAATGAAATTTGGTAGTTGGTGTCCTATACTAATTAGTACAGATTAGACTTTAGTTGCTAGCAGAATAGAAATTAATGGTCAAGATCACAGCCCTAACAACATAGATCGTAAATATCATGCAATGTACCAGTACGTCCATTTAATGTCCTTGGATATACAGGACATGAGACGGACATCTAATGGACGTACAGAAAATTGAAGTTTCGAAGAAGGGCTTCATAGATGTCCAGTGAACGTAAGTAGCATGTCCAGAAATTGAATGTCCGGAAGCCTGGCTTGTGGACGTCTAGTCGATATCCAGCAAATGTATGTGACGGACATTGTGAACAGGAAATGGATGTGCATGTGAAGTACATTGTGGACGTCCATAGGATATCTAGAAAACGGATATCCCGAAGATGGACATTGTGGAAGTCAAATAATTATACATAAAATTGATGTTTTGTAAAGGACATTGAAGGTGTCGAATGAATGTCAAGAAATTGGACTCTTTTGCATTTGAATTTGAATTTTATTTATAGCTTTCAGGTATCTAAGTCTTAGGCCGGGAAAAAGCAGTGGAAGAAATGTTCGAAGGCAGTCGTTGTTTGTAGGCACCATCGCGGCATTTTCCTGATTATTACTGAGAAACCATAGAAAAACCTCAGTCATGTTAGGCGGCTGCAGGAATGATTTGTACAGCAGAAATGGACATGCATTACAGGACGTGCAGCGAAAGCTATACATGCATTTAATCAGCATTTTCTACCAAATCAGCACAAAACTACTTGGGCAGTTTAATTTTGAACAATAAATTCCGATAGAATTCGATGTAGCTTAACCAAACTAACTTGGTGCGACGATGAAACATTTGTGAAGGCATGTCGAAGCATGTGCCTCGCGCGCCAGACAGGCATGTATGTAGAAATTGGTTCTGGGAATCTGAATCATAGTTGACACATTTCTGAGCATGCGTTGAATTTCCTTGGAATTTGGAGGTTTCTAATTTTTGTTAGTAAGGTTCCATGCACTCAGCTGCTTCACATTGTCCAGAGAAGTCTTGAATTTTTTTTAAAAAATATTACTTGTCTCTGTTGCATCACTCATCATAATCTCAAATGAAATCACTTTCAAAATAGTATATTTCTACAGTAAAGAACCGTAGAAAATAATTATCAAAAGAAAACTGGAGCTTTAGTTCTCGAATAATTACGTATATCTGTAGTTCTATAGCTGTCTTTGCTTGAGAAAATTTTCACTTTTTGCCACTAGACCACAATAAAATTAGACAGCATGCAATGCTTCACCACGATGGTACGTTCTCCCTTAAATTAAAAGGGGTATGTGTCGGGGTTCCTCTTGGAAATCAATTGGTTACGAAATTAAAGGGATGAGATGTTTCCTTTGATTCACCCTGTATTTATATAATATTTGCATTTAGTAGGGGTCAGAAATATTAATTAACACATCAAGTATATCAATGACTTTAATCTAACATAATAAATTATCTTCAGCGCAACTTTTACATAAAAGTGAATTGGAAATGCACAACTTCAACATATATGTATGCAGTGTTACCTACCAGTCAGGCATTCAGAATAAAATTTCGAAAACTTTGAAGTCCTGTAACTCGTGTTTCGCAAAGCTTCGAAACATAGTACTATAAGAGTGTTCATTTCGACACATCATCAACGCACTCTCTACGTTTCATGCTAATTTCTAGTCCCACCGAAGACAGTTTCCTTGTAAGAAATATTTATTTACAGCTGATATAGAAATTAAATAACAAGTTTGGAAATGAATAGAAAACATCTCGCTGTTACTTTGAACTTCATTATTTCCATTTGTAGCAACTTTAATTATTACAGAAATAAGTTATACAAATTTTATTGGAGCCAACACAATTTTTCACATAATATTCATAATCAGTAACATTTAAATAAATCAGTTATTTTGTTTTCTATGCGATGAAAGAATTTACGAATGAAACATTATCAATACATTCTTCAAGTTAAAGTAACAAGTTTTGTTATTTTGATGTAAATTTGTTGACTTGATAAACTTAATTTGCTCATGCACTAATCTAAGTCCAATGTGTTTGAAGTACATTATATCCACACGCTTTTAATTGCATTATGACTGAGTAAATTAATGAGCCCTATGGTTTGAAACTATTGTTATAAGTAGTATTATGGTAATGTTGAATAATCTTACGGGTTGCAAAATAATCTCTTTAGTTAAGGTACAGAAAATGCATTTATATGTGTGACACTTTCGATAAACTTAGAATATAAGGTGAATTGACTCGTATAAGGGAAATAACGAAATACACTTATCAAATGTTTCTCTAAGCTATTGAGAATGCAAAGCATTCTCCTGGTGCATTATCGATTAGTATACGAGTCAGAGACAAATTAATGATAAACACTACGCAGAAATCTTTTAAGTTTAACTTGTGGATGTTTCACATTCATTACAACACCGACTATAATAACTGGCTACTTGGCACGCAATAGGAGCAGCTAGATATTCGATACCAGAATTTGAGTATCACTTTATGTGATAAAATAAAATACATAATGTATCACCAGAATAGCTACAATACACGCTATATATAGGTGCCTACATGATTCCCGGTGATGTGCTTTAACAAGGCAACAAGGCTCCGTTAATATGTGTATAGTTCCATTGGTTATTAGAGTTAAATAAGAAAATAAAATTAGAAGTTGTTTTCAAATAGTTCGATTGATTTTCTCCCTTTCTTTCTGTTTCTGACTGATAGAAAATTAACCTCTCTGTTTAATAATATTGGAGATATCTTACAAAAAAAGTACCAATATTTTCTTTAATGCTATATTAGAAATACTTGTGATATAAGGAAGCATGTCAATTAAGTGTTTTTCTAATTAATAAGTTAAATCTGTATTCATAGTAAACTATTTATTTGTTATAGTTGGAATGAAATAGTTTTGCGCATATGTAATGCAATGCTCATATAAATTCTCTGCATTAGCTTTAACAATTATTGGCATTGGACAACACACATGCACAACTAACGTTATGGATAAGAAAGGAGAGCTGTTTCTGCCCAACAACCAATTTTAATGAAGTTTTGTACTTAATAACTGGAGCATAAGAGAGTTTCAATAATCCAAATCCTATGTCCATACCACTTCCGGTTTACATGAAAAGCGAATTCAAAAATTACCACTTACGGATTCTAATTTTCAGTGTTGTTCAAAATAAATTCTGATATCTCCAGAATGGTTTAAGCTATTAAATTTAAATTTCATTTGGAAAGTATAAATATAATGAGAATGTTACAGTGTAAACCAAAAGACTATATCTTTAACGTTTTGCAGATAAAAAATAATGCTCTTACGTAAACGTTCAATTTTACTTATAACAATGCACCTTTCCAACGAAACTTTGTGTTATTTAACCATCAATCCCCACTAATTACATAACGATACTTCACTCAAATAATTTTCATATATTGTAGAATAACATATTCAAAAATCATTTTGTTACTGATGGGTGCTAATGGTTACAAGAATCATTTTATACTCTAAAGATGGGTACTTCCGAATTCTAATTTTTATAGTGTTGTACAAAATAAATTCTGATATCTCCAGAATGGCTTAAGCTATTAAATACAAATTTCTTTTGCAAAATACTGATATAATGAGTATGTTGCAGTGTAAACCGAGACACTATATATTTAACCATTTTGGAGATAAAAATTATATTTCGTATATGTAAACGTTCAACTTTGCTTATAAAAATGCACCTTTGGCAGGAAACGTTGTGTTATTTAATCATCATCCCCTACTAGTTAAAAAACAATACTTTGCTCAAATAATCTCCATATAATGTAGAACAACTTATCCAAAAATCATTTTGTAACTGATGTGGCTGATGGTTTGAAGAAACATTTTATACTCTAAAGTTGAGTACCTCACATGGAAGTATATGTTTAAAATTCAGCTAAATAAACCATCATATGTCTGAAAGTTCTTAAGATATCTAAACCACAGTTTGTGTGACAAGTACGGATATTATCACAATACACTCAATAAAAGAATCTAGCTGGTAACTGCAGCCGTGTTTGAAATATACAATATTTGCTTCTTTTTTTTCGCTGACTGTAGGAGCACGGACAATGAAATATCGGAACACATGCCTAAAACAACATTGAAGAAATGAAAGCATGCCTTCAATTTGAAGTCATTTTAGTCGTCGACAGAGGCTACCGGGATTCACTCAATTCTCAGTCAGACGTAGGTTTATTATCTGAAATGCCCGAGTTCCTGAAGAGAGGACAAAAAGCACACGACCTTGTAGGCAAGTAAATCAACGATAATAACAAGAATATGGTGGGTGGTTGAATCTGAGAATGGCAGAGTTAAGCAGTGGAAGGCTCTGGATCATGTAATACCCAACACACAAATAGGTAATATAGCTCCGTATCGTGTTCCATTTGCAATATCTATCGGTCTGCACTTGTGAGAGACACGTCTACAGATGAACATATTGCTAGAAAAATGTAGTTGCTTGTGGAGAAAACTAATGGTTTACAAGAAAATGTCAATAATGAATGTTGAGATAGGCGGGAAATCAACTGAGCAGTTATAACTGTCTATTTCTTTTCTCAGGATTGTTGGAAGATCAATTATCTTACGCTTGGCGTATATCAATTGAAGCAGGCAGCTACATATATAGCAACATTTCGAACATGAAGGAGCTTGCGAAATATCTATTAACAAGCTGCAAACCGGGATTTTGCGAGTTGAAGTTTAATTGCGACACGCAGCAATGAAGAAATGCAATCTATGGATTTAATACGATAAGACCAACATTTAATGATAGCACTGTCAATGCAGGGAAGGAGCAAGAACGGCTAGTTGTTGTGCTCGTGTGGTACAAGTTCTTCGGTAACTGAGTTACAATCGACATTCGAATAGTTCTCTAAAAACAGCACGATCTCGCGTGCTTCAAGAAGTACTAGACGCTGCCGAAATCTCGAAGCGCGGAGACATGAACTGGAAAACTGATGATGACACTATGTCAAAATGTATTTGTAAGGGCTTGTAAGCTATGAACATTAACATGATCTACATATCTCTAAAATATTTGCTTTATATTGTTTAATAACATTGTGATTTAAATGGCTCTGATGAAAGATTTTTTTCCTCATATAGTGATTATAAATCTTAAAATTACATGTTACTCTATAGCAAAAAATTTCTACTTCAAACACGAGTTAGAAATTTTTATTGTGATGTGCTCATAATATCTGTACTTGTCACACAAAATGTGGTTTAGATATCTTAAAATCTTTAAGATATATGCTAGTTTGTTTAGCAGAATTTCACACATTTCGAAGTGAGGGACTCATCTTTAGAATATAATTTTTTTTCTTTTAACCATCAGCCTTCAACAGTTAAAATAATATTTATGGTGGTGGTTTATGGTTTTACAACAAAAGGTTTCCTGTGAAAAGTGCATTTGTAAGAAAAATTGAACGTTTACATAGCAAAACGGTTAAAAGTATAGTCTTTCGGCTTACACAGTAACATTCTCATTATATTAGTACTTTTCAAACAAATTTGGTTTTGATAGCTTAAGTTATTCTAGGCATATCAGAATTTATTTCGAACAACACTATAAAAAAAATAGAATTCGGAAGTACCCATCTTTAGATTATAAAATGTTTCTTCTAACCGTCAGCCCCGTCAGTTACAAAAATGATTTTTGAATATGTTCTTCTACATTATATGAAGATTATTTGAGCGAAGTATCGTTATGTAAATAGTGCGAGCTGATGGTTAAACAACACAAAGTTTCGTTGGAACGTTGCATTTTTATAAGTAAAATTTAACGTTTACATAAGAATATTAATATGTATCTGCAAAACGATTAACTATATAATCCTCGGACTTTCACTGTAACATGCTCATTATATTAGTTCTTTCGAAACGAAACTTAGATTTAATAGCTTAAGCCATTCTGGAGATATTAGAATTTATTTTGTACAACACTTTAAAAATTAGAATCCGTAAGTGGTAATTTTTGGAAGCGCATTCTATGTAAACCGGAAACGATATTGACATAGGATATGGATTATTGGAACTCTCTTATGGTATAAGTATTACGTACAAAATTAAATTAAAATCGGTTTTATGTGCAGTACTCCTTTACCAAGAAGAATACCCAGAAATCACTCTACTGTTTCCCCCATATAATCATTATTTTATCCGTATTTTGAAAGCACTCGCTCTTCGTTTGACTAAGAATTAGGTTATTTGGACGACATAAAATATTTTCATTTTTTTTTTCGTGAGTGGCTATCTCAAAACTATGGAGAACTATGACCAAAATGTAATTTAACCAACTAAAGTGAAATGTTTTGTGGATAACGAAAATAAATTTGCAATTCTTCCCTATGATACATACTGTTAATATATTCGATCCCTCTGGGTTCATTTAAAAATTTAGGAATTTAGAATATATTACCTCACCCTCATAAAACCATCATTTTATATGAAAACAAGATCAAAATGAAACCTATATTTCTTATTTCTCAAATTAACTAGCTTATCCACGCATTCTTTTATAATGATTTTTTTCTCCTCTGTATAAATTAAATGTTGTCTGTAGATGTTTTCAGTGTTTGATTCCGAAGAATTTTGAACCATTGTAGGTTTGCTTGTTGACATATCAATGTGAAAACTTAGTGTGAGGGTATATCTGAAGGAGACAGTATTGATTACAGCATGCTATTACAAAGACAAAGACAATACAGTACAACACGCAGTTTTTAAAACAAGCGGGATGAAAAAAACACAGCTTTCTGTCAAGCCTGAATATATACTAAACATAGAACACGAAAAGAAATCGCCTTGTTTACTTTTTATATATTTTTTATGTAATTTATGTATTTAAATATGTTTTTATGTTTTGTTGTAGAGTACACTCTGAAGAAGGTTGTATACTTAAGCTTTCTGTATTAAACGACTTTAGCTCATCCCCGTCCCCTGTCTCATGACACAGTTGTAATTATGTCATACTTTTGGACATTTCGTGAAGACTCGAACTCGTGATTCTATAAAGTCATTGCCTAAGTTAGAACAAGGTATTCCAGAGAAAGTAAAAATATTTCATCTAGTTAGAACTCTGTCATAGTTAAAGTAATGGTCAACAACAAGCCCAATTTGTTTCACCTTGTAAAAATTCAACCAATTGTTTTGTAAATAAATGTTATAGTTACATTATTTTGTTATCATTGCCTTGAAAGTATCCTCACAGAATTGCACGAAAATAATAGCAGGAAAGCGATGAAAGGTTAAGCATTCATTTTCTTTCAGTCCAGCACCGAAACCGAAGAGTACATCTGCAGTCATGTATTATTATTTTAATTCTCTTTCAGTTCTACCATCAAAAATAAGTCAATACTACGCTACGCCTTGATATTTAAATACTTTGTTGCTAAAGTGAACCGCTGAAACCAGGTATACCTTGGCTACACTTCATTAGCATTGTGGTAACGGCTTGAGGTTGTTGTAAAATCCCTACGGGTCAAAGTCACTACTGTCAGTATCGCAACACAAATTTGAGGTTTTGCCACAATTCTGATGATAGCCATCATTTGGCAAACTGGTCAAGCGGTTCTTCATAATAGCCCAAACTAGACCCAGTCTACCAAAGATCTGGGCATTTGCCAAGATACTTCCAAAATTATTACACGTTAGTTTGTTTTTGTCATTAAGGTATAATCGGTCTCATCTGAAAGTATTGGATACAATATCATACTACCATAAAAATACACAGGATTGCAAATAACCTATTTTTATTATGAGAAGGGTTAGAAATGGTAAATTTTCGTAGGTCGGTGGCTAAAGTGTGCTGTAAGCAGAATTGTACAGGAATCTAACCCTTCTCTTTCACCATATGATAAACAGTTCATATTAGCGAGCAGTATTCAAGGGCATCAAGGGAACGTAGTCACTATGAATAGCGAGTATAGTTATTATGATGATATGAGCTTGTATTCATCTTGAACAAGGAAAAACACAGCTTTCTGACAAGGGTGAATTCTTTAATAACAAAAAGTGAAACGTAACAGTTTCGGAAGTATTCCACTCCCTTCCTCAGCCTACACCCTACAACTGAAATTAGAAAAAAAATACTTAATCAATAAAGAAAGGATATAGTCTTCTCTTTCCACCAATCAGGGGACACTACTAATTAAAAGTTCACTTTTCTTCCCCTAGCGCTACCCTCCCCCAGGGGAACTTACCTGCCTTTCACTTGTCAAATTTGATAAGGCACAAGATCACAAACAACTTTTAACTGATAATTGCCGGAAACACCTTAAAAATATATTTTCACAAGAACAAGCCCTCGCTACACCGGCTTAAACAAAAGAACTTATAAATTGAATAAAAATATTTATAAAGTTCCTTACCTTCATTCAATCAAATTAAATACAATTAACAATTAAATCAAAATAAATATATAAAAGTTATAAAATGAATACCTTTATTATTTATGTATTTCTACTTATTTATTTATATTTCTAACTTTCATTTATTTATTTTGCATTAATGGTTATTTTAGTTTAGTTCTTATTTACTTATGTATTCAACGCACTTTTAATTTGTGAGAAGGTAAGAAGGAACTTTATAAATATTTTCATTCAATTTATAAGCTCTTTTGTTTAAGCCGATGTAGGGAGGGCTTGTTTTTGTTAAAGATATTTTTAAGAATGGGTTTCCGGCAATTATCAGTTGAAAGTTGTTTGTGATATTGTGCATCATCAAATTTGACGGGTGAAATGCAGGTATTTTTGCCATATTGAGGGTAGCGCTAGGTAAAGAACAGTGAACTTTTAATTAGTAGTGACCCCTGATTGGTGGAAAGAAAAGACTATCTCATTTTTTATTCATTAAGTATTTTTTCTAATTCAGTTCTTGCGTCTAGTTTGAGGAAGGAGTGGTATACTTTCGAAACTGTTACTTTTCTTTTTGTTATTAAAGAATTCAGCCTTGTCAGAAAGCTGTTTTCCTTTATACGGGTATAGTCATTACGAGTAGATAGATGATTGAATAAATAAATAGAGAGAGAGAGAGAGAGAGAGAGAGAGAGAGAGAGACAGAGAGAGAGAGAGAGAGAGAACGAGAGACAGACTGATGTAATGCATATTTTAACCAAATTCACAACTCATAGAAACTTCTATTTAACTTCGGCTTATTTTGTAATGCTACTTGACGACTCAGGTTCTCCTGTTTGTTAAATAGTGTTTTCAGAAAGGGCAACAGGGGTTATCAGTGGCTCTAGATGACAACGAGCTAAACCAAAGCCAATCTTTCCCAAGTAAAATGATTTGCCCAAGTAACCGTGCCACTTGTCTGTAGGACGCAACTTACTCTTTCACCTGTAGTC
>JAGDQP010045858.1:0-15474 GCA_022664845.1 Lepisma saccharinum
TATATATATATATACACTTTCATATCGTACCGATCTCAATAGGTATATTTTCTTCGAAATCTACCTAAAAATGCTGAATTTTGAATTTTGACCCGTACCGGTATGTCGTAAATTTCAAATCGTTTCAGATTTTCTTATATTTTTTTATCTGAGGTTTCAAAAGAGGCTATGATTTCAACACTGAAATCTCCTGGCACATAAAAACACACAAAAATTTCACCAAAAATGAACTTTATGTGAACGTACTGAAAAATTGTGATTTTTTGTGTTCAATGTGTTTTCTACTGGCTGATTAAGTTCATATTTACTGAAGGTCACATTATTCAGAGCACGTTTTCAGATCACTTTTAGTACATTTTACACTTTTTGTGCATTAATTGGGTATCAGCACACCAAAACTTCATATGTGCACTAAAAATATGGTTTAGTTCATATTAATTTCACGGACAGTTCATATATTATGCACTAAAAACGTGGTAAAACTGGAACATATTGTGCACTAAGTGTACGTTCATTTTCAGTGAAGGTAAAAAATCTTAAATTTTGAAATCAAACATGCTACGAGGCCGAAACGTCTTAGTTTTTTACAAGTCATCAGAATTTCCTATCTACTTAGAAAGGGTTCTAATTTGATCCCTCAGTCAAAAATTTTAAATTTTGAAATTCATTACAGCGGCAGCCCAAACCTTGATTTTTGGGGGGAAATCGTCCGCAACATCTTTTGAATAAAACACAGGCATAAAATGGTTCTTCCTGCGTCAAATGAAAAACCCACACACAGTTTGATGGAGATTTTGTCCAGTGGGATTTTCAGACTGCGCTGAGTATCATTTCCAGGTAAAAGATTCTGAATGTTATAATCCAATATGGCGGCTGCCGAAACGTCATGAATATAAAAAATCATATTTTCGTAAAATTCTGTTCTCTGGTTTCAGAGGGTACAGAATGAGATTTCGAAGTCAAAGAAGTTTAATATTAAAACTCAAGATTGCGATTTCTAACAATGTCAAATTTAAAAAAAAATCAAGAGGTTATCACAAAATTCCATAACTGGGGACTTCAAAGAACGCTGTGTTTGATTCGGATGTTCAAAATTGACCATCTTGAAATTCTAGATTTTACAACCCCAAAAGTAATTTTAAAATCTCGTCCGTGATTCGTGAAATTTTTCATATCCACAAGTTATAAAGAGCACTCAGTTCGGTCCTAAAATCTAAGTTGACTGGAATCCGAAACGTCATATTTTACAAAAAATAACAAGCTATTCGATAAATATCAAAGATGTATAGGGTGTTCAAAAGGTCCTGCGTTGGATTCTGAATTAAACGATTTTGAACTTGGAAATCCAAGACGGCTGCAGCAAGAAACGTCATAATTCTTTATTAACAAAAAAATTACAATACAATGCTTGCATATCGAGGAGCAATTCAGCCTTGCTTTTCTGCATCTGCATGAATTCATACAAAATTTTCTTGCAGGCACAAGAGATGTAGTGGAGCAGGGATTCCAGACCAACGCCATTTTTGTTGCTCTCCTCTGTCTCATGTGAAAGTAGTACGTCCCTACGAAACCAAGTGCACAACGGGGTTATTTGAGTCGAAAAAAATGGGGCTATTTGAGTCATGTGTAAACTTATGTGAATGTATTTAATTTTTGAATTTGAATTTCATTTTCTCTTTATATGGTTCGGACATATAAATCCAAAAAATACAACGAATGAAATAATGAAGACATGGAGAAGGCCATCCAAAGTTTAACAAAAGGTGATTTAAGTTTACATTGAGCTTCCCAGCTCTGCAATGTAAATTTGAAACTTTGCAAAGGAAAGTGCAGGTCGAAAGGTTGAGACTAACCTTGGGTGATAATGATGAAATAGTTCAAAGTGCAAAAACCGAAAACCATAGGACACCCCACACTGTAAAAATTGGAAACACAACGTTCATCCAAAAAATGGAGGCAGCTGAGCTGCCTCCACTTTTTGGATTAACCTACATTCAGCCAGTTTTCGGTTGAACATTTTACTCCCTGTAAAATTTCAAAATGAGCATATATGTCTTTTCCAACGTATTTCATTGAAACAGAACATTTTTTTAAAGTAGAAAAGAAGAAAATGTAATGTTTCTTTAAAATTAAAAAAGAAAAAGAAAAAAATGTTCAGGTGGTCGGGTTTCGATCTAGCGTCCACTAGCACACTGATCAGATGCTCTCCCCACTTAGCTACAAAGGCAGTTGGTATTTAAGGCTTTCCGAGTGATATTCAGGATTTTACTGCGCAGGAGGTTAATGATTAACATGTTGTAGATTTTACTACGAGGAATGTCTGAAGAAAAAAAGAGAGATACGTTTGCTACTGTGTAAAGGTTTATACCCAACTTAATTCCTATTTCCGCCAATGCAATAATGTCGTTCTCGATCCACCAGTCAATTGCTTACTGTTCACAGTGTAAAAGCAACATAAACACTTAAAATGGTGGGGCGTTCAGTTACAAGCAAGTAACTTTACTCCTGTTATTGGATTATAAAATATCCAACCAAGGCTTAAACTTCATCCACAAAAGTACGTAACCTCAAAACTGCCAGTTTAGCTTACACTTCGATGAGAAAATGACCGGATTTTAAGCGTAAAATAAGTTGAACGTTTACCGACGAAACACTTTTCAGTTAACATTAAGCCATTACAAAAGAAAATATTAAACTTTAAAACGGAGCTAAGGTTACTAGTCATTCCACTAAAGGGTTTACACTATATCCACATTTAAGAGTAAATATAAACAAAACGCCAATCTTCGACTTTCGTTTCTCCATAAAGCGGATCAACTTTCATCCATTTCGTGTTTCCACTTTTTACAGTGCACAGTACTGACAGAAGAACAGGAGGAAGAGTTCGTGTTGCGAATTATGACTCTCGCGGGAAAAGGACTAGCATGCACCCTGTAACAATTCGTAAAGCTGTTCATCGTATGTAATAATAAATCAAATAACGCGTCCTTGGAGAAACAAAGGATTAGATGGTGAAGATTGGTTTTCAAGTTTCATGAAAAGACATCCGAACTTATCATTACGAAAGCCTGAGGGAGTTTCAAGAGCTCGTGCTCAGGGCATTAATAAGGAAGCAGTGAGTATTTTTTTTCAACTGTTGAAATCTGCTACTTCGACGATTGGTGTCAACACAAAACCACAGCGTACATACAACGTGGATGAAACAGGGTTTCCTCTTAACAAAAACCCAAACAAGGTCATTGTCAAGAAGGGGAAAAAGAGGTGGTTGCTCTCACTAGCGTCGAAAGAGGCGAGAATGTCATTGTGATAGTCTCTTGCAACGCAGTTGGACAATACATCCCACCATCTACCACCGGCTTGTCATGTTTCCTTATCAGATAGTGGTTACGTTAAGGAAGAGCTGTTTGTTCGTTGGTTCGAGTTTTTTTTAAACAGACAGGGTTGAGGGGAAATGTTTATTAATGTTGTTTTTTTTACACATTATATAGAAAAGGGTATAATTTAAGAATATACATGAGCGCTAATGTGATTAATATAAACAATGTTGATACAGCGAAGGACCCAAATAGCCCCGTGAGCAACGAAAATAGCCCCATGAGCAACCAAAATAGCCCCGTGATTAATACTAGTCTCGAATTCTGCTATTTTTATTTTAAATTCGTTTTCAGAACTTCCATGATTTAACAGGTTCTTTATTCTTTAATATGTTGTACTATAATAATGTACGAAGATTATGGCATAATTATTTAAACTCTAAAGTACGTCGGTTTTGGGAAATGTTGACTTCTCTCTTACTATACTCAAATAGCCCCAGTCTACCCTAAGTCTCCTCGCTACTCCCTCCCCCACTTTTTTAAACATTTTTCAAAATATTTCAAAATCTAATAGCATTATCAAAATTATAAGAAGATACATCTCTAGTACTTACAAATTACTATGAAATACAATGGACAGCGATCTCGAGATCTTGTCCATTGATGAGTGATACGTTTTTAATTAAATAATGACGTCATAATCTTTGACAACGAATCACTCATCAATGGACAAGATATCGAGATTGCTGTCCACTGTATTTCATAGTAATTTGTAAGTACTAGAGATGTATCTTCTTAAAAATTTTATAATGCTATTAGATTTTGAAATATTTTGAAAAATGTTAAAAAGTGGAGGAGGGAGTAGCGAGGAGTCTTAAGAAATACTTCTGCCTTTTCTTGGAGTTCGAGATGCTTGGATAGTAGTGAGCAAAATTTGTGTCTCCATGGCCAAAAAGTGCAGATGTTCTATCACATCTACTGAAAGTATCTAGGAATAAAATAACGTTTGAAAATCTGTAGCCAAAGAGTCGACTGAGTAGAAAACATGAACAGCTTTACCTTTTCCGCACTTTTGGAGGAACACATTTTTGTTGACTGCTGCTAATCCGGAGAGGTGTACAGGAAGATCTATGTCCTCGACAACGACTATCACAGCATCATAATTAGGGGCTTTATCGTACATGCCTAAAACAAACTCGTCCTTAAACACTATCTAAACATTCAGCATATCCTCCTCCATGAAGCTTGCTTTTTAAGCGCTCTAACGAAATCCTGTACTGACAGACTCACGCTGGTGCAACAAGTTAAGCTTCTATCTTTCCACTCGTTCCGAGATGTTAAATCAATTTGCTTTCGATTTCACCGAACGAACTATCATGCACATTAGCCGGTAAATATATCTTTACACTCTTAACATATTGTAAGCTTCACAACCTATTGAGTCTAACAACATATTAATTGTTTATCTTCTGACTCAGAATGTGCACATCAGTAATGTTCGAAGCGTTTTAAGTATGATTCTATAATTGCTTCGTGAACATTTAATGTTTCTAATCCCACATTAGAAGAAAACTTCCTGTTAAGCACTACAAAGTACAAACAGCGCCAATGTGAAAGTACAGGTAATTTCATCCAAAGAAAAAACAACTTTAATCTTGATTCGATTACATTAACTTCAGCCTACCCAGCCACAGTATAGGGGTCGAATACATCTTTTAAGGAGTTCTCTACACAAAATTGTTTGGGGGTTAGTTAGATTCCAACTGTGACAGTTCGAGAATGTTGCTACTAATATAAATAAGAAGAACACTTTAAAGAAAATGCCAAAATACACAGCAGATATCATATACTTTAATATAGCACAGATGATTCATAGACCAGAACATCAATCAATTACAAGACTCACGACATGGCATGTTAAAACCAAGCTTATATCACATTAGATCAATAATCCACGATTTTCAATATTGCATTTAGTAGCTCCAGAGTTCAAACTTAAAAATTCGGATCTATTTATTTAGGTTTACAGAACCATCCTTACAGTCATCGCTTAAGTGGAACAACGGAAAAGCAGTATCTATGCTCATTAAAACATATTGGTCTTAAATCTTTGAATTATACTTTGTCCACTTCAGCAGAAGAGAAAAATTCCAATAACTATATAATTCTAGTAATCAAAATTAGTACAACAATCAAAATCCAATTTTACGTCTTCCAAAAACAACATTTTTTTTTCAAAATTCTGTATCTCGTGATCTATTAGACGTCAAAAACAGTTTTGTAGTCAAATTGTAGGCAATTTAATCTAGTTTAAAAATTATTTTATGTCATCTAGTCGTAGCACTCGCCATTAAGAAGTTACAGGGCAAAAACCGGCTGAAACTCTGTACTATTTTTTATTTATTTATTTATTTATTTATTTTTTAGAAAAAATCGCCGAAACTATTTGAAGTTAAAAAAAACGTTCTGCATGCAACATTTAGTAAATTTACTCTTTCAAAAAGTTAATATTACCTTTTCTATTAAGCACATTGTTTAGGAGGTATTCGACAACATAACGCAGTTTTTGTTGCGCTGGTGTTCAAACCCTGGCGTTGACTTTTTACATATTTTTTTTTAAAGAAAATTAAAGTTTTTTCGTTTTTTATGTAAATACAAAAAAGGAAATCTAATAAAAGTTGTGATTTATAATTTTGAAAGAGGTCACTAAAAACTAGGATGTATATAAACCCAAAAGTTTATATATATACACACACCGAGTGATAGCGAGGTGTGCAAGGGGGGAGGGTGCGTTCGAAGGGAGCTGGGCGGCGTCAGCCACGGGGGACCGCAGCCCCCCGATTAGCGGTGGGCATATGCAAAAGTACTGTTTACTCAAAAGTTCGGTTTACGAAAAAGTTCTGTGCCGTACCGGAAGTGTTTCCAAGTTGCCTCTTCCCAGCCCTGCAGATCTGAAGCCAGTTCTGAAGAAAAAAAAAAAAAAAAATCTTGCCCAATAGGTAGCGCCTTCTATCCAGTATCCATTACTGTGCCTTCCAAGTAACCTTCTATTTCTTTCAGAAATTTAGGAACAAAGATATTTCCACACTTTTTTTTATCACTTTTCACACACAGAATTTTACTTTTATATCATCGATATCTCGTGAAGTAATCGCGCTCGACTGGTCAAAATTTTAATGTGCACAACATTGGCATTCTATTCAAGACGGAAGAAAAATATATATAATTATTTTCTGCCCCATCAGTATGTTTGCTTGCCAGCATACAATCTAGCTTTCAAAATACTGTCAAGAAGTTGGATGAAGTTGAAGGCATAGTTGAGAAGAAAAAAAGACGAATCATTCATCAGTATATAATGTCTGCGCAGCCAATGTTTTAGTAAGTTTCTTTTCCCCTTCTTTATTGTCTCCAGTATTGCTCGTCTCTCACGTATTCTCTTTAGTATCTTGTGTATCCAGCTTTCTTTTTTTATATATATATAGGGTCATATAAAAAGTCTCAGCGGTTTTTTGGTACATTTTTGAACAAAAAATTTCTTTATTGAAAATCAATTTTAATCAAGTACATACTGACCATTATTATCTATGACCTTTTGCCATTTTTCGGGTAGCTTCATAATTCCATCGACGTAGAACTTCTTTGGTTTTTCGTCGAAAAACTTGGCCAAGTGATTTTCAGCGGCGCTTCGGTCGGCCAATTTTTTACCATCAAGAGAGTTTTGCAGAGACCGAAATAAATGGTAGTCAGACGGTGCAAGGTCCGGGCTATATGGTGGATGCATCAAAACTTCCCAACCAAGTTCCGCCAATTTGTTCCGAGTCATCAAAGATGTGTGTGGCCGCGCATTGTCGTGATGGAACACAACTCCCTTTCTGTTGGCCAATTCTGGTCGCTTTTTCTGGATTGCTTCGTTCAAACGGTCGAGTTGTGCACAGTACAGGACCGAATTGATGGTTTCGTCAGGTTGCAGCAGCTCATAATGGACGTAAATGTAATTTGGACGTCGCCTCGGTCGTTTCTTTTCTCTAGGAATCCAATGTAGTACATTTGTCTTCCACCTTCCATCTGTTCGTCTAGCTACGTGACCGGCCCATCTCCACTTCATCATCTTTGCAGTCTTGATTACATCCTCTACCTTTGTTTGTGCGCGAATCCATTCATTTCTCTTCCTGTCCCTCCTGGTTATTCCTAGCATGCATCTCCCCATTGCTCTTTGTGTGACTCTCAATCTTTGAGTCGTTTGCGCATTCAATGTCCAAGTTTCGCAGTCGTACATCATTACAGGTAAGACACACTGATTATAAACTTTACGCTTCAGACACATTGGAAGTTTGCTTTTGAAAATAAAGTGTAGTCTTCCAAAAGAACTCCACGCCATTTTACATCTTCTATTTATTTCATCAGTCAACTTGGCATTCGAGGTTTTGAGCTGGCCTAGAAAAACATACTCATCAACTATGCCTATTGTCTCTCCGGTAATCTTCACTTCCTTCTCTGCAGCATGTTGGTTGTACTTTACTTTTGTTTTACTTAAGTTCATTTTAAGGCCTACTTTCGAACTCTCGTTACTCAGTTCTTCCATTCTGGTTTGGAGTTCTTCTGCACTTGAAGCAAACAGGACTATATCATCAGCGAACCGTAGGTGAAGAAGATATTCGCCATTAATTTTAGTTCCAACTTCATCCCAGTTTAAATTCTGGAACTCTCTCTTTCCAGGACCGCACAAAACAGTTTTGGAGAAATTGAATCTCCTTGCCTTACCCCTTTTCCAACTTTAATTTTTTCACTGTCTTGATGCAGTCTAATGACAGAAGTGGCAGTCGAGTAAATGGTTCGCAGTAACTTGATGTATGCACTTTCGATGCCTTGATGTTCAAGTGCTTTAAGTACTGCTGACAAGGAGACCGAATCGACAGCTTTTTCAAAATCTATAAATCCCAAACATAGTGGAAGTTCATATTCATTAGTCTTTCCATAACTTCATTCAATGTTTGTATGTGGTCCATTGTGCTAAATCCACGACGAAATCCGGCTTGTTCCCTTCCCTGGTTAAAATCTAAGTCTCGTTCAATACGATTCAAAATAACTTTGGTGAACATTTTGTATAGGACTGACAGTAAACTAATTGGTCTGTAGTTTTCGACGCGTTCTTTGTCCCCTTTCTTGTACAACAAAATGATAACGGCATTGTTCCAACTTCTGGGTATTTCTCTCTTCCTCAGGCACATCGAGAATAATTTAGCAAGTTCCTCTTTCATCTTTTCACCTCCCCATTTAAACATCTCTGCTGTGAGTCCATCTTCACCTGGCGATTTTCCGTTCTTCATTCCTCGAAGTACTTTATCCACTTCTTCTTTCATTACGTCTGGGACTTCTACATCATTTTATTCTGAATCTTCATTTCCTAGCTCTTCCTCGGAGTAGTACAATTCTCTGTAGAAATTTTCAAATATGTTTATAATTTCTTCCTTATTTCGTGTTACGGTCCCGTCTGGTCTCTTAACTGCAATTATTTGCTTTTTCCCTATCATGAGCTGCTGTTTGGCTTTCTTCAAGCTCTTGTTTTCCTCGATTGTATTTCTAATAAGATTTTCGTTATATCTTCGTACAACCTGTCTTATTTTCTTTCTTACGGTTTTATTTAGTTCTATGTACTCAATCCTCTTTATGCAATTTTCCTCTTCTTTCATTTCCCTTCTTTTCTTCATCAAGAGTTTAGTTTCTTCTGAGAGTTAGCTCTCTTTTTTTCTTTCTGGTACCTGCTATTTCCTTGGCTGTTTCTCTTATTATCTCAGTTAGTATTTTATTTCTGCTATCGATGTCTTCTTCATCCTCTAACTCTTCCAAGGCGCTGAATCTGTTGCTTAGTTCTATCTCGAATGTCTGTCTGTGTTTTCCAAGATTTTCCAGATCTAAAACTGGCGGTTTTCCTCTGATAAGCTTCTTTCTCTCTAGTCTATTATTTAGTTTCAGCTTACATCTCACAATCCTATGATCACTCGAGATTTTGAAACTGTTCAGAACAGACACGTCTTGCAGAATTTCCGTTATTTGATATATATATATATATTATTCGACGTGTCCGAAGATTTCTAATTTGCTTTCTTCACTCTTTCTCCGAGTTCACGTTTCTGCTCCATATAACACAATAATCCATACAAGAAATATTTATTTCTTCCTAGTTTTTTTATTATTATTATTATTTTCATCGATCCGCAGAAGAGATAATTATTCGTCGTAAATGCATGTTCCGCTTTCGCTTTTCTCACCTTTAGCTCTTTTCCACATTTCATATCCTCAACTCGAGTGAAATAATACAGCCCAAATAACTGAAGCTGGTTACCTTGTCCTAGTGTTTCTCTTCCTGTCTTGATGTTGGCAATGATTCATTTGCTCCAATCACCATCCATTTCATTCTATTTACATTTATTTTCATTCTATGTTCTTCACAGTTTTTATTAAGCTGTTTTTACATCTTAAGTGATGTCTTTTTCTACGAGGAGAGCCATATCATCCGAAAATCTAACTGCATTTGATTTTTTTCCTCCCGATTAACTTTCTCGTTTTCGCGGAATCTCTGTACAACCTCTTCTAGATATATTTCTTGAATATTTTATATATATACAGATCTCATGGATTTTGTGCAATTAGCTTCTTTGCTATCATCCTAATAACGGACTCAGTATTGTTTCTTCTACGAATAATGAACAGAAAATTATACGGAAGCGAGAATGCAGAAATTGAAGAACATTTTGAATTTCGTAGAGAAAAAGAAACAAGGGACAATAGGAGAGAGATACATGGAGAAAGGTAAAGAACTATAGGTTAACACTGATTTGGAAAAGACATTCGATCGACTTAACTAGAAAGTCTGAATGAAGCTATGGAATTGAAAGATCAAAGTCTTACAAAAATATGTATCGGTATCGCAAAATAAGAGTAAAAGTAGACGATAACTTAGCAGAATGAACAGCAATAGGTCGGAGAGTGGACAGGGATGTTGTTTCTCGCCCACAATATAGAAGAGCTTGTAAAGAAATTTCTCAAAAGCGCAGGAGAAATTACAGTCAAGTGAAGAGAAATCAAATGCATTTGATTTTGGGAAGATATGGGTCGTCTTGCAGGAAGAGACATCACTTAAGAATATGTTAAAACAGCTGTGGTGAACATGGTAATTCGTCGTCATTCTGGCAGAAGCCACTAACTCCAAAATTCGCTGTTTCGAGTAATAGACATTAATCACTGGAGAAAGGATGCTTCATAGACAGCCAAAAACAACTGATATTACCGTCCGTTTCCATGTACTTCCCAAATGATGGCAATATCACTTAGTTCTGCCTGCCTAGAAAGCATAATTTTCTCAATAATTAACATCCATAACTCAACGCAGCGAAATCTGGAGTTTGAGAGTTGTGACTTCTGCCAAAGCGACGACGGTATGTAAATAAACGCAAATAAAACGCATGGATCGTGATTGGAACAAATTGACCGTAGCAGGTTCATTACACACCAAAGCACCTGGTGCCATGTGCTCTCATATCAACATTCATATTCTGCATAACTGCAATACACTTTGATATGTAGTAGTGTACAAAAAATCCAGTTTGATATTCAATTCCTTACGTGCGAAAACCGATTTTTTTTTCTATTCTCTTAATCATATTTGAATATCATTTTGACCAGTTCGATTGCTTTAGGCTTTTCATGCAGAGGACTAATTATTAAGCAGGCTTCGCAAGAAGAAACAGTTCTTGTTTGAATCTCCTATGATGAACCAGTCCGCAGATATTACATTTTCCGTAAACGTCTAGAAACAAATTTTGGCATGCGCCGCAATACAAAAATTGCCGCCATTAATCAATTGATGGTAATAAAAATTAAAGAGTGCCGGTTTGGAACTATTCACATATAACGGATATAAGTAAATGTTAAAAAATAGAGAGGTCAAGCAACCAAATCAATGATTTCTGTGTCAGTTTAACTGGACTGACCCATTATTAACAAATTAACTATTTAATTGATAACCACAAAAAAAACACTCTATTTTTATAATATAACAAGTACTTGATTAGATCAATCTACAAGAAAAACATTATTCATGTATTAGTTGTGTTTTGCAACCTAAGGCTCATTAAACGTACAGCATTAAAAATCACAAAAATGGAAGTTCAACATAGTTATATATTTTCTGGGACATCCTGCACCACATATGGTAGCTTATTTTGATAGAGAACATCTTTCGCTTTAATTTGACACCACATTCAGCTTCATTAGTTGTAAAATAAGGAAATTAGAAACCCTTTTATCAATCACCGTATTATGTGTAAGAGACAAAATCAATGAAAACCCCTTATTTTGCACAATTTTTCCTGGTTCTAGTTTTCGTCAGAAAAATAAAAAATGTTTCATTTTATATCATAGGAGAAGAATATCTTCTATGGATTCATAAAAAAAAGAGTTAAGGAAGAGATTGATTAAATGTTTTATATGGAGTACTGTGTTGTATGGAGCAGAAACTTGGACTCTGCGAAAAAGTGAAGAAAGTAAATTAGAATTCTTTGAAATGTAGACATGTCGAGTAATGAAAAAAATCAGCTGAAAACAGAAGATGAGAAATGAAGAAGTACTACAGAAAATAAGCGAGAAACAAATAATAGTGGAGACAATGAAGAAGGTAAAAAACTGATTAAGACATACTGATGGATGCAATTGCAAAGACGCCTTCCCTATCATAGAATCCTACAAAAAATGCTCGCCGATGGACATCATGGCTCAAACCTTATGAATGATTAGGTCATACATGCCTCTCCAGCTCATACAATAAACATTCTTTTTACCGTATCTTAACTTTTATTCATTCAGTTACTAGTAGAAATGAACCAAGCTCGGATAAAAATAATAGCTGAATATACTCGTATCTGTATAAAAAAAAACTTTCGGGGTAAAGGGAAGAGTGACGCAAGAATTCTACTCACAAAAGAAGTGATATCAATGTTGCGAGTGATTTTCTTTGCGTCACTATGGCGGAAGTGTTTCCTTTGTAATAAAATTAAGAGATTTAGTATCCTCCCTTGCACCGTAGTGACAAAGAAAATCACTCGCAAAATTGATATCACTTCTTTTGTGAGTTGAATTCTTGCGTCACTCTTCCCTTTACCCCGAAAGGGTTTTTTATACTGATATCACTTATTTTGTAAGACTGTCTGATAAAAAAAAAATGATTGTTTTCATACAAAAGGTCGATTTTGGACCATGGGAAGCTCCATATCTCGAAAACGGTAGGTAACTCCTATAAAAAAAAAAGAAAGCTTTAATTTATCCCAACTTGTTGGAGCCCGCAATTCATTCCCAACCCCTCCTTCCCGGCACATCTGGGGCTAAAACAAAAAGACAGACAAACTATCATTTCTGAAAATTATGTGATTCGGCTAAAAAAAAAAAAGTCACTTTTAAACCCTTTACCGGTTTTGACGTGTGATACACCGTTTGAAATGTATTGAAGCGTTGATTAAGATTCCGCAAGTTTCGGCCGCTTATATGGTCTGGGGTCAGTGCTATTATAAAAAGTGTGGAATTTTGATTATTTTTTTTCGCACCGCCCTAGGGGGTCCCCCCAGGGAGGTAATACCGACTCAATTTTTTTTGTGTGTGTGTGTCTTAGTATGGCAAAGAGCTTTCAAATGCAAGTTGAAGCATAAAAATCGGGCTTATAGTTCGCTAGACCCGAAACTAGATGTATACAATGGAGTGCCGCTAACACTAACAGACTCATTTGTCGGTATCACTCGAAGAACTACCGTTCTTCATGATAACAGTTATGGGAGCAAACACGTGTAATAAATCACACCGTTTCATGCATATTTTCACTGAAATTGGTAGAAAATTACAGGGTGTTAAAAAAAAAACTTTCCTATTTCCAAATGGATATCAGCGGGTTATGAGATACACAAGCGACTTAACAGTAACACTACAACCCTAGAAATCACAATGACATGCCATTTGAAATACTGACGGATTTATATATGTTCGTGGCTTTATTATCCAGTAATAGCTCTTCCGTAACCTCTTCGTCCAGTAATAAAGCCGTGGACATATAGACTATCAATCTGTTAGTATTTCAAATTGTATGCATTTGAGATGGCTTGGGATATTGTGTTGATTTTCTTATGCATCTCCAAGCCGATAATAACCATATGAAAATAGGGAGATTTTTGGAACACACTGTATTAATTTTTTAGTAGCTGAAAGAAATCTCTCTATCACACACACACACTATATATATATATATATATATATATATATATCATCATCATCATATTCAGCCGTTTTCTATCCACTGCTGGATGAAGGCCTCCCCCTTTTCTTTCCACATATCTCGGTCTGCTGATATCCTCATCCATGTAGCTCCTGAAAAACGCTTGATTTCATCTACCCATCTTACATTTGGACGTCGTCTCGGTCGTTTCTTTTCTCTAGGAATCCACTGTAGTACATTTGTCGTCCACCTTCCATCTGTTCGTCTAGCTATGTGACCGGCCCATCTCCACTTCATCTTCTTCGCACTCTTGATTACATCCTCTACCTTTGTTTGTGCGCGAATCCATTCATTTCTCTTCCTGTCCCTCCTGGTTATTCCTAGCATGCACCTCTCCATTGCTCTTTGTGTGACTCTCAATCTTTGAGTCGTTTGCGCATTCAATGTCCAAGTTTCGCAGCCGTACATCATTACAGGTAAGACACATTGATTATAAACTTTACGCTTCAGACACATTGGAAGTTTGCTTTTGAAAATAAAGTGTAGTCTTCCAAAAGAACTCCACGCCATTTTACATCTTCTATTTATTTCATCAGTCAACTTTGCATTCGATGTTTTAAGCTGGCCTAGGTAAACATACTCATCAACTATGCCTATTGTCTCTCCGTTAATCTTCACTTCCTTCTTTGCAGCATGTTGGTTGTACATTACTTTTGTTTTACTTAAGTTCATTTTAAGGCCTATTTTCGAACTCTCGTTACTCAGTTCTTCCATTCTGGTTTGTAGTTCTTCTGCACTTGAAGCAAACAGGACTATATCATCAGCGAACCGTAGGTGATGAAGATATTCGCCATTAATTTTAATTCCAACTTCATCCCAGTTTAAATTCTGGAACACTCTCTCCAGGACCGCACAAAACAGTTTCGGAGAAATTGAATCTCCTTGCCTTACCCCTTTTCCAACTTTAAATTTTTCACTGTCTTGATGCAGCCTAATGACAGAAGTGGCAGTCGAGTAAATGTTTCGCAGTAACTTGATGTATGCACTTTCGATGCCTTGATGTTCAAGTGATTTAAGTACTGCTGACAAGGAGACCGAATCGAAAGCCTTTTCAAAATCTATGAATCCCAAACACAATGGAAGTTCATATTCATTAGTCCTTTCCATAACTTCATTCAATGTTTGTATGTGGTCCATTGTGCTAAATCCACGACGAAATCCGGCTTGTTCCCTTCCCTGATTAAAATCCAAGTCCTGTTCAATACGATTCAAAATAACTTTGGTGAACATTTTGTATAGGACTGACAGTAAACTAATTGGTCTGTAGTTTTCTACGCGTTCTTTGTCCCCTTTCTTGTACAACAAAATGATAACGGCATTGTTCCAACTTCTGGGTATTTCTCTCTTCCTCAAGCACATCGAGAATAATTTAGCAACTTCCTCTTTCATCTTTTCACCTCCCCATTTAAACATCTCTGCTGTGAGTCCATCTTCTCCTGGTGATTTTCCGTTCTTCATCCCTCGAAGTACTTTATCCACTTCTTCTTTCATTACGTCTGGGACATCAACATCAATTTCTTCTGAATCTTCATTTCCTAGTTCTTCCTCGGAGTAGTACAATTCTGTGTAGAAATTTTGAAATATGTTTATAATTTCTTCCTTATTTCGTGTTACGGTCCCGTCTGGTCTCTTAACTGCAATTATTTGCTTTTTCCCTATCATGAGCTGCTGTTTGGCTTTCTTCAGGCTCTTGTTTTCCTCGATTGTATTTTTAACAAGATTTTCGTTATATCTTCGTACATCCTCTCTTATTTTCTTTCTTACGGTTTTATTTAGTTCTATGTACTCAATCCTCTTTATGCAATTTTCCTCTTCTTTCATTTCCCTTCTTTTCTTCATCAAGAG
>JAGDQP010045859.1:0-15473 GCA_022664845.1 Lepisma saccharinum
TCATTATCATCACTATCAGAGTCACTATCAGTTTAAAGTAACACCGGATTCTGGGTTATTTCCACCCGGTACAAGAAATTACCGTACTTGGTTGGCATTTGTTAAACTATCGGCTGTCGGCGTTCCAAGCAAATGTTTTAGCAAACTGATGACACTCGGACACTTGTGTTTGGGTTGGGACAGTATTACTTCTGGATGTTTAGGTGTTATTTTAGCAAATTATTATTATTATCAACATAAATCATATATATGTCTGTTTGTGTTCTCGTTGTATTTTATTATGTTACCCAATCAGCGCTCAAACTGCAAATGAAAGGTTTTGGGTTCAAATACCAGCTGGGGCATACATATTTTTAATTTTAGATTTTTTAGAATGTAACAAGCAAAATATCTGAACGAAAGTTAAATTTTTATCTTAGACTTATGACCCATAAACGGTAATACACCGACTTCAAGGTTCCGGATTCGAATCCCGCCTTTGGCAAACAAAATGTATTTATGGATTTCCATATGAAATAAACTATATGAAATCAACTTTCGACCGACAATTTCTATCATGAAACAACATGTTCCCCATGAGCATCACAGATGCAAAAAAAAATTAAAACCATAAGCATAGCAACCAAGTTTATGATAACTGTTTAGTAATATTTTGAATATCATCGTTCCGGTCTAAGTCAAACTTGACTGAAGGCCTTAAATTGTTCTTTTAAATCGGGTGCAGTACATACGTATAAACAAATTTGTCTGGTTTTAAAATAATGCGAGTATATATAAAGACTTTCAAACATGTAAGCAACACCTCTTTATATTATTGTTAAGGTATAGTTAGATTAATGACAACAAATGAAATGAATCCACCGATCCAGTAACAATAGTTTTGTGTCTGGAAACGTCAGCTATAGCTTGCGTTTTATTTCACAAAAGAGCATCAAAAAGTTATTCTTTGTGCAGACGTCGTTAACGGCATGGCGGATGTGGAGGTAGCGCTCCACATTTTCTGGACCTATGGTACAAACTGAAGGGGTAGTCAGTCCTACGCTTAACCAACTTTACCTTCCCAAGGTGTCCAAAAATATCATGGACACTGATATTCATTTTGATAAAGGCTGAGTGCATCTCAAAGCACCAGGCATAAAAACACTGTAAAAAATCCACTGTTCTGTCAGGGATTTCAACCCGCGCCGCACAATTGATAGTCATAATATTTCAGTCGGATTGGCAAATAACAAATGCATAAGAAGAGTACGATGCAATAAAAAGTGTATATTCCAAGAAAATTTTCAAACACTCCAACTGGGGGTCCTTTCGTACTTTGGGTCAAACTCAGCTTATACCATGTAATCTTTTTTATAGACAAACATTGTATGTTCTTCCCCCATCTTCATTCAACCATTAATAAAGAATGGGAAATACTGTGATCATTTTAAAATCCCTATGGGCTGAGTCTCAGATGCCTAAAGGCCGTAAATAAATATTATTTCACTAACAAGTCATCATTTCACTTTATACTGCCTTACCATGTCTCGGCCTGAGCTTTAGATGCATAAAGACCATAAACGAACAATATTTCGGTGCCAAGTTATAATTCAACCCTTTATTGACCTAGCCGATCTCGACCTGAATCTGAAATGCCTAAAGGACATAAATAAGCAATATTCCGCAAGCAAGTTATAACTCAAGTTTTTAGTGGTCCTATTTTTAAGTGCAATCTACGATTTTTTAGTTTAGGGATCCTGCACCATATTCAAAAATAAGATATTATTTATAAAATAGACCGAAACATAGTGATCTAAGGTTCCTACACCGCCATTCCCAAGTTTCATTTCTAGTTAGCACAAAAATAATAAACAGTGAATGCTTAGCTGTGAATGTGAAATAAACTAAACTTAAAATCCACAGATATTTAATTAAGACATTCATCTAATTCCACAAGCGATTGTTCTAAATGGTGACCTCTAATGGCTGGATCAATTATAATAATCTGAAAAAATAAAATAATAGTTTTACTATCTACGTAGAAGTCCTATTTCGAGATTACATAAAAACATTGTTTCCAAAATTAAAACCTTGAATTCTACTAACGGGTTCAATAAAATAAGCGGGAATTCTGAGGGTATTTTCAGTTTTTGGGGACCTTCCATAAATTGATAATTCTTGTGCATAACAGAGCCTCGTACTGATAAATATTTAAAACTTAAAGTGGTAGCCTCAATATATTCTCATTCTCTTGAAAAAAGCAAATATTTGGAATGATTTAGCAAAATATGAATACAAGCGTACAAGTACATTTCGCCATTTCTAACTAAAACTTCTTGGCTTTCCAGAAAGAAAGCTCTGCCGAAATTTTTAATTTCAGGACTACAAGATGGAGTCTTTCACAAGTACTGTAAGACTAGGTATTAATATTTGACAGTACTTCAACTCAAATCTTCTTAGTTCCAATCCAATCAAATTTCAAAAAAACAAAATCCATCACACCTCATTTGATAGTATAAGTCAAAATATATGTAGCCTACTTCAATTATATTTAATTCCAAACAGTTTATTGTGTATAATTGGTACAAAACAAAACTAGCAATAACACCCTGGTTCAGTTTCAGCAATTTTTACAAGGACTTTGAGTCCAGATCCAACAATATTATATAATTATCAAACTGGTGTCAATAAAAATGATACCAATCAAACTATTCTCTGAAAATGTCGCCAAATTTCTACTTTCACCTCTCTATTACAATCAAATTGAGTATTAAAATGTGTTTCCTAATTCTTAGGCAGGTTCACAAGGTAAAAATAGTTAGACATAGAACTATAACTGAAAAATATGCGTTCCTCCCCACTCACATAAAAAATGTATTTAATTTTCTAAGCAGCGCAATCAATAAAACTATCCACGTTATTTTTTGTGTCCCAATCGTAGGATAATTAATACAACGCACTGCTAAATCACAATTGGTTTACCTAGACCTTCACATCAAAAGCTGCCTTCCTGTAAAACACCTTGCATCAGTATATTATTTCAATAATTTAACAAGCATTCCCCCAATCTCCATTAAAAAGCTGTAGACAGGCAAGTTCAGAATTCAATACCCGACGCTGACATCTAATTTTACTAAGATTTTGACTCTACAGCAATACCTAATCTAAATTATTACGAATCAAAAATTACATTAAAATCATTTGCAATATCCTCTCCCTACCTTCTACCAACATCAGTTCAATAATCCATAATCAAAATGCACAGGTTCGTTCACTCAAATATGCTGGGTTCGAATCCTTCAGGCGACCATTACGATAAACATAAACTAAATTATTCGTAAGACATTAAAAATTAATATGAGAGAAATCCCAGATTGCAATCCCGACTGCGGTATAAATATCTCTCATTCATATTAGCCAAAATGTGATGCAGAGGACATCGTATACAAAAATTTCTTTAAGAATGCACTATCTACTATAAATATAACTTAAATAAGAAATCTACTTACTTTTCCACGGATATCAGCAATCTTGTAACATTACGTTCAAGTTGCAGATATATTGCAAACAGAATTCAAAGCAGAGTCGATCAGTTACTTCTCAAACTCGAAATCTAGTAAAACAGTAAAGCAAGAGGGTTAGTTCAAACTATTTGTATAATTGTAATGCTTCCAGAATTTTCGTTGGCGTCGCTCAGCAAAACGATTCTAATCTCTTTATATTTTAAAACCTTTTCCGCAAAACAAAGTATGTCTCTCCCTAGTGGTCATAAATATCTCTTCTTTCAATTCCTGCCTACTTCAGAGCTTCTGATATATAATAAAAAATCAAACGAAAGACACAGTTAATGTTGTAAAACATATTTTTATCACAGCGTAATAAAATCAAGTTAGCCGGTTCTCATATTGTACAGTATAGACCCAAAAATTTAGTTTTCAATTTCCAAAAGCATTTATAGCCGTCTTTTCACATTTTCTACTCGTTTAGCCGGCCCTTCCGCAATCAGTTGTTTGCAATAAAGCAATTAGGTCTTTGTCAGTACTGAAAATTTTCAAAAGATATACTCTTTATTCTTCTACTGATTCTTACCGCAAATTACTTCTGTTTCTTAGCTGGCTTGTAATAAACCGTATATTTGTTATTTTTCATTCTTTCGATTAATCTGTCGCACAAGTAACAAAATACCATAAGATGAACAAGTTGGTAATAAAATCTTCTCTTCTGTGAGTCCCTAAAGTGTCTCGGACAAGTATATATATTTGAGGTTCCGTTATAAAGCTTAGAAGCAAAATTCCGAAATATATTAATTGCTATCTGTAGCAACAATACAAGGTGTAAATCTATGTCTCATGTATTCTCATAATGACTCTCCTGATTTATTGTGCTATTCAATACAAGTCTTTCTCGAAACGAGTGTTTTCAAAGAAAAAACGTCCTCAGAATGTCGCTTCAAGAGAAAAAATTACAGTTCTTTTATCTCCCAGTATGTTTTATTGCATGTCGGCTAAAAGTATTCCAGCATCATGGTGTTTACTCTTCAACTGTTGTAGGCAGGTGGAAAACAGAGAAAATTCCAGAAATTCCTTAAACACCTACGTACAAAACAACAAAAATTCCATTGGTTAAAAAATCAAGCGCAAAATGTTTAGCCAATTACATTCTCTCAAGCTTTAGTTAAAGAAGCGTTTCCATTGGTTGATGCTAATGTCACTGCAGCAAATAATCCACAGAAAAACTTCTTTTGTAACCACTATCAGTCTGAGAGAAGCAGCGAGATGCTATGTTTTTAGTTATTCAAAGAATCATAAGTTCTAGTATGTATACCATAGATGTGTTTACCTTAAGTCTTCAATTTCAGATTATTTGTTAATAAAAATTATTGTCTACTGTAAAAAACAAAATTTTAAAAATTATTACCTGATACACTGTAAAAAATAAAATTTTAAAAATGAAATTAAAGTTATAATATAGCGTTTTACGCTTTTCGCAAACTGTTTTTCATACCAGGTTTGGCGGCCACGGTGACGAGTGACAACATGAAGCTTATAAAATCTTCGATTTATTCAATAATTAATCCAATTATTACACTTTCATTAAAATATCAATCAAACCTAAACTTCGGCATCTTTGAACATTCCCGAATAACCTTCGGTTCACTCCGCAAAAACAATTTCCAATAGACTCCCGTTAGCTAGCAAGGGAAAGGGAGGGTAACAGCGATCAGAAACCTATCGACTAATCAGAAGCCAAAAAAAGTTCCACAAACTTGCACCTTTGCTACTGACCTTGACACCTAGATTAAATGCAAAAAGCAAAGGGTGTCGAAATTGTTTAGTTTTGTACACTTGACATTTTATTTTGATGAACTGAAAATACACTAAAAACAATGACATTGAAAACTCATATCATTCTCACTATCTTGTAGAGTAAAACATTCTCTTTCAAATAATATAAAACATTTTGTCAATGCGTTTTTATTTCTGCCTGCATTTTTAAATTTGAAGAAAACGCTCATGAATTATTCCTCAATCGAATATATGATTGTTTGTGCATCCAGGTTTCCTCCTAGTATCCGTATCTTGTGGGGTTTAATATCTGCCATTTTTTATCCTATTAGAGGTAAATCTATAAATTTATTCAGTTCTCCTTTACTTGTGTAAATTGCCTTGCGAGTATTTCTAATTTTTCCTTACAATGTGGTATTCTAGCGTAGTTTCTAGGTTTACATATAGATAGTGATTGGCATGGGATACAGGTAAGGTTTCTCCCGTAATTGTCTCTCTCCTCTGCAGTAATTTTCTCGTCACCACATTTAATGTGGTTCTTCACGTAGAAACTGGTGAGTGGGATACTTGGAGGGCTAAAAATTTTAGAATTAGTTCATACCATTTATACTGTTTATGGCTGAAATACAAGTTTTCTATACACTAAATCAGAAGAGCGGATTTTTCACCCTTTGTTCGATTAGAAAGTATACTGAATTTCACTCGAAAACAGTTATTTCTAACGAAAATGTTCTCTCTTTAATGGAAAATTAATAGAAAATGAGACATTTTGAGATGAGATTGTGATGCTTTATGGATGTCATTTATTCTTCAAAATTGAAAAAACGATTTCTTACCCTATCTGAATGGTTTACAATGCATTATGAGTATTAGTCAAGAATATGATCCTGCATTTTTTTTACCACGAGGCTTATCGTGCTACCAAAGACGAAGCGCTACCGTAAAGTTAATGGCGTTTAATTATAAATGACTACAGAAAAAATTGCTACACTTTGCGTACTACCCATTTTAAATAAATGACAACTTCATGTAGAAAGAGTGAAAAAAACGCATATTAATGCTTATAACACTTGAAGTTTCTACCTTGGATAAGAACACTTCCAGGTAGGTGGTTCCAAAGCGTGATAGGTAGAGTATAGGGTTTCAAAATAGTGGGACCTAAATTCTTTCCTTGCTTAGGAACTTTATATAATTTTTCTTGTTTGACAATTCAATTAGTTATGACAAACTTTTCTTTAGAGGATATAAAGTTTTATTTGGGCCTTATTTTGTCAAGTGTAAACGTATTTTTGTCTCTGTGCACATGGTGATTCTTTTTCAATTTCGAAAGATGTACATTTTATTTAACAAGAACGAGAAATAAGTTACAAATTGAGTACTTCATTTTCCAAAGGTAAATTTCATCTCAAATCGTGAAAAATTCCGATGAACTACTGTTGGAAGTTCTTCGAGTGTCCAAGTCGTCCAAGAATATACAAGATCTACAACGTATCACGGTTTCAGGCAATTCCACCGAAATCCAATTTCTATAAGGTTTGTGCGAGGTACTTTAAACTTATAATTTAAAAATAGTATTCGGTCTTCCAGAACCAATCACGTTCTTTCTCATGTAAAAATTAGTAACAACGACAATGCAGTTGCAGTCTATCACAGTGAGCTGAAACTGCCGAGCGTAGATGCGGCAACATTGTTGATGCTTGTCCTACACAAGTGTACAACTCACCCAGATTCTGGGGAAGCAGACGACAGCTTCGTAAGAGGAAAACACGAACAAAATCGAAGCTCTCCGATCGCGTCTGAAGTTATTTCATTGGATATGGCTCCTACGTAGTTGACCCGCCGCGCCGTATAGGCCAGTCAAAATAGGATTTTGTTTTCCAAAAATTGGGGGAAAGCTGGAATGGTAATGGTCTAAGGGACAGATTATAGCGTGGGTTTATCAATATGTGACGCTGAAGCCGGGGATTTAATATCTGGCACGGAAATTTATATACAAGGACAATTTTTCTAGGCCTTAAAACCGGACTTACGAACATTTTCCTCGCACAATCGCTTGTCCACGTGTAGGACATGGGAAAAAATGACACTATTGCTTACCTCAATATCGCCAAAAATTAACCTACCAATTTCTGGCACGCAATGCTTCACTTTAAGTAACGGCTTTTTAACGTTCATGAGTAAACCAATAAAATAAAAATGCATCTTTTATGAACTAAGAGATCTCTACAAAAGCAAAAATGTTTTAAATCGATCTAACTTAAATGAAGACCTAGAAAAAGATATTCACAGCTTTCCAGTTCATACAAATAATATAATCTAATGTTTATATTAAAGTGATATGCTTTGAGTTAGGATTCTAAAGTATTTCTTTCCTATTCAGGTTCTGGCCTACTTAATATATGCATGGGTTCATACGAGAATGGCTTCATCGAATTACTAAAATATACATCACAGATCAGTTGAGTATCTTTATTCAAACCAAGATTAATCAAGCAAGAGTAATATAGTTTCCACATGTTCAAAATCGTCCTTATAGAAACTTCTGGACATTCATATGAGCTAATCCAAATCAACCTAATAGCTTTTACCAATTGATTATAAACACATATATACATAATACTTAAATTTCAATTATAGACATAACGAAGCATCAACAAGATATCTCTTTCCAAACTAATATCACCATATGATTAAGAAATATTAGCGAAATCCATTCCCTAACAACGTCTAATTTAAGTTCATTTAAAAAGCGAGCTATAAGATATAAGTATGTTCTAGATCAACTATTTCGTAACTCAATTATTTTTCTGAACAAAGGTCAAATGACATATAGCTTAAAATAATAAATGTCACATTTCCAAAAGTTTATAGTTCTCATTATGACATCCAGTTCATATCAAAATTCTTAATATTTGACAAGAAAAATAATTATATTATGAACACTATGTTTTAAAAATATTGAACTTTAAGCTAGCTGCAGCTGTTTTCAAAATTGGATTCGAATTTTTAAGGAATAAGGAAAATCAATTAAAAAATATACCTGAATAAGAGAATTTTTAATTTTCCGGAAAAATCGTTACACTTAGGAATTTTTTTTAAATATTTCGAATTAAAGTACTAACAATCAGATTTCAAGAAAGATTTTTTTAAATCGGTCAAACCATAACGAAGATACCTCGATTTTTCTTCTTTACGCTTACGAGAACGACAACATCACTTATCTCACTCTGAGGCTCAAGGGAAAAGATTTTCGGCTTATGTCAACAAATCACCAGAAAAACACACGGGAGCCATTTTTTGAACATATTTTCCCGGACTAGAGCGTAAAGAGGTAGCGACCAATCTTTTACAGTGGAATTATCAATCGAAAAGAGTGGTTTTCAACGAAACGCTCTCGCTTTGGATGAAAAATGTGATCTTTCTAGATGGAATTCCGATTCTTTTGGATGTAACTTATTCAAACTTGAAAAGCTATTTCTCATCTTTTTAGAGTGGTTTATTTCTCATCGTTTATAATGATTCACAATGCATCATGCCTACTAGTCAAGTTTGTTCTCCGCCATTTGTAGCTGCGAAAATTGTCGAAAGACCATGCCATACTCTGAAATTTATCGCGTTGCGTTTAGTTAAAAGTGACAACAGAAAACCTTAACATTTTTTTCAGGGACCAAAATATACCAGAAGAAGTCAGGAGTAAGATATGTACAAGAAATCTTTCAACATTTTTCTCAAGTACCTAACGAGATGATAGAAACCATTTCGAATGCATACTCTCGTAGTTGTCCTGGCTGAGCGAATAAGTCGATGTGTGTGTGGGTTGGTGGGTGGGTGTGTATACGTGTGGACAAATATGTGTTGAAAATCAGTGAGGGATCCCTCGTTTGATCCCCGAAATAGAGGAAAGGATATAAGACAGCACAGAGCAGTGTCTCTGTCAGTGGATTGAGGAAAAACAAAGGCAGCTTGGTACAAAATTTCACAGAAACGTTCCCAAAACCAAGGTCGGGAGGGGGGCCTAGAGTGGTCCCATATAATCATATGGGGTCCGTGCAAAAACTACTCATAAACAAAAAGTAAACGCCTATAACTCAGGAACTATTGTGAATAACAAAATTTTAAAAGCAGATTCGATAGCAGGGACTCCGGGAGTTCTTTAAAGCAACGTTTGGTGGTCCTTCTTCAAAATTTTGGTTTGGCACCCTTCTTAATTTCGGACATTTAACCCCTGCCTTACAAAACTAAAGGATGTATCCGAAAGATCAGCTCAAGATACATTAACACTGAGTGACTCTTTGATCCACCCCTCTCGTGCTGAGTCAAAGTTGCCTAAATATCAGAACTGCCTAAACATTTCAACGTGTTAGCCTGACCCTGACCCCGTGGTCTAGTGATTAAGGTTGCTTATTTGAGATTAGCACTAAGATTAACGTAATTCTTTCTCACACCAACAATCCTGAATCTTGATTGGCGTTTTTTTATTTATTAATGTATTAGAAGTTAGCACGGATACAGCAAGCGTCATTTCACACCATTCTTGTAACAATGTTAGGATTTTACCCGGGTTCACAGGCAAACTCTTGTCACTTCACAGAGGTACTGTCTCCCTGGCTGAAGTTTAAGATCTAATGGCCTGTATACCGGTAAAGGCCAAATAGTGATAATTTTCAAATGTTAAAACTATTTTATATGCTTAAAATAAACAACTTGTCTGCAACTCTCATACTATTAAAGATAGGAATAAACCGACCCCTCCATCATGTGGAAGACTGCTTGGTGCAGTGTTGCCAAATAAATATAAAAACGATCACTAGATTTGTAGTGACTTCCACTAAATTTGAGTTTGCTACGCTGAACAATTCGTGTTCATTGAATCACAAAAACAAAAAATAGATTCGCAATCTTCGTCACATTCTAGAACATTTTCAAAGAATACTTTTTGCTGATGAACCTGAAAATAATTCCACAAAATATTCCCAATGTTTTGAAATTTTAGTAACTTACTGATTAGCTAAAACAAAAACTAAATCTTTAAAATGGAAACAATGTGAGATGGAGGATTAAAAATAAAACTATTTTCGAATAAATTATGCTTTTTAGCGCTTACGATATTTTTTAAGAGTTTTAATAATTATAATTAGATAATAAATATGCACACGTTAAACGGTTGATAATACATTTTAACGAAAAAGGGTCATCGAAAAAGATTACAGGGGTTATAAACTTTTGTTATTAGAAAGGCTTGCCAATGGACATATATGTGTGACGTCTTCAAATGTTCATGAAGATTCGAAGTTTTAGATTTGCTTTGCCTTGCCTTGCCTAGATGGACCAGCGGTTGAAAATCACTGGTATGCAGGTTGTTGCAAAATAACACTGACATATACACCTCACGAGATTCCTGACGCGAAAGAATCAAAAGTCCCGGGTACGAATCCCGGCTGGAATATGGATGTGAATTTTAACTAGCATCGCATTCATAATCGGAGGGGTCGAAGTCAAAGTTACTAAAAGTGGCCCATACAAAATATAGTTTGATTTTTTTTTCCTGACATAAAAATAAGGAAAGAAGTACAGACCATTAAGGAAGCACAAATGCTTTGTTTTAGGGATGGTCAAACGGATCCGGATATCGGATATCGGCATCATCACAGTCTTTCCTAATTTGTATATATTTTGGGGGATTTTGTTTCGGGTTTCAAATTATAAGTCTTGTTTGTTTTTTTTACTCTTCATTTTGGAGTGTTGTGAGGAGAGAGAATGAAAGCAGCATCATAGAAAGACAGAAGAAATTGCTGAGTTATGCATGGGTTGCAAGAGTGCTGTTATTGAAACCAGTTATATAATATTATGTCACTAATACATATATTGGCGTGACAAAAGGAAAACAATCGACAGCACCTTCTTGTCTCTTCAAAGTTCAATCCCCATCCTCCTTCATCGCCAACCGTGATTACCCTTTTCCCTATGGCGTAGTTATCAGTCACTACAGAATACATATCGCGTTGTTAAAAGGAAAGAACAAAACCATGTCCTCCTCCCTCTCCTTTTAAGTATGCATGTGTTTTTATGAAAAAATACTAAACTCCTTTCCCAGATTAATTTACTTTTGAGATATAAAGCATGTATTTTAGAAAAAATAAAGGATGTTTTAAAAAAAATGTTCCTCTCAAATAACTGTGGGTAAGAAAACAATAACAATCAAATACACAACTATTCTATAAAATATATTTTTCGAGTTTCAGATACATTGAATTAAACTGGCTTTATTTCTGGCCTTTTGTCATTTACGGCTGAGGTCGGGATGAAGTAGGGGATGGGGAAGGTATTGGCCAGGGCCCCTCATAATCTACCATCCCGGTATCGCAGTTTCAGATGCATCATAATAACGAATTGAATTTTGTTTATGGCCTTTTGTCATCTAGAACTCAGACCGGGAGAAGGGAGGGGAAAGGATTCGGGAAGGTGTCCGCCAGGTCCTATATTGAAGATGTCATCCCGGTATTTGCCTGGTGTGCAGTTAGGATGATCGGCCGCTGGGATCGAACCCACGAGCCCCCGAATGCTACCACTGAGCTACGGCTGCTCTGTATCATAATAAAGAAGTCCGAATACTGGGTTTTTGAATTTGGGACCGAAATCACACGAATCCATTCGACCAGACATCCGAAATCCTGAAGATCCGGATTTCGGATCTTCAGATTCGGGTTTCTGGTAACCAGATCCTGACAATCCCTACTTTGTTTCGGCGATACAGACTACCGAAAGTGTGGGGAAACAAACTTTATATCTCTATGCTTCCAATATCATTATCAATAGATATATCCCAAAATACATTTTCCAAAATTGTGCAGTGGAGGCGCAAGGGATTCTCGAAAGAAAATATAGAATTTGTAGACATTCTCTGGAGTGAACGTGGGGAAAATCAGCATAAATTATTCCATTTGAGTAAATATGACAAACATATCACTGCGATCTGATCGAACAATGACTCTTTTTTTACTGGCAAAAAGTGCAACAAACATTCTTTGAAATGTATACAATTTACTCCTCTTTGTTATGCAACCACGCATATTTGTAAAAAAAAACACGAAAAGGAAATCTTGTTTGAGATATCGACTTGCCGCATACGAATTATTGTTACTTCCTGGAAGGTACTCTAATTCATGTTTATTTCGGCCCACCTTTTCTTGAGAAAACTTCTGGGAATCCCCTATTTTAATTGGTTAATTAACGTTGTTATATTTAACAAGTTAGAGCTATGAGTCTTGTCCCTTGATGGCATTTTAGCCACGCAAGCATTATTTTTTATAAAATAGGATGGCAACACTGCCAACTGCATTGCGTAGGTTCGGGAAAATCAATAATACTTGGTCCTATAAAGTTTATGCACAGCTAGGTGTAGCTGAATGGAGGCACTTTCAATAATTGTTTATTTAAAAAAAAAAACATGCTGACAATACTGAACTACACCAATCAAGACTGTTTCTGTTCTGCTTATACACACGATTGCTCGCTATTGTATTTTGCCCTTCGCCATAGAAAAACGCTTAATTTCAATTTCTAGAGAATTCAGATGTAAGTAGTGTGGGGGCCCTGCTCCTTAGGAAACTTACTTCTTCAAATACACACAATTGTTTGCTATTGTATTCCGTCTTTTCCGTTAGAGAAACGCTTACTATCAACTATTAACAAATATTCATGTAAGTATACGGGGGAAAGTCCCCTCTACCCCCTCCGACAACGTTCCTTTGTTCATACATGTACACTTTGACTACTTTTCGAACGACACTTCGTGCGTGTCTCTATACCTCATGGTTCATGAGATATATTTTTGACATGCGCTGGCAACACTGACACGCAGTTTGTGGGGAGCGGGACCATCCGTAGTATGCTCCTATTGATTGTGTCAAACAAATTTTATGCCAAGTTTGGTGCTGCTATGACTAATATAATGAAAGAAGCTATTTGAAGAAAATATATATAGAAAATCGTCTGGCAACACTTCTAAGTGGGTTGCATGGCAACGTATGTCCACTCTGTGTTTTTGCATTGTATCGAATAATGTGTATGCCAAATTTGGCGCAGCTAGTTCTAATTGAATGGAAGTAATTTGAACTATTGATTTTAAAGAAAATGGGCTGGCAACACTGAACCACTGCACCCATCAAGACGGTTCCAGGGCCTTTGAGTTATTGAAATCAATACCTTTCTATCGACGCCTAACGCACCTCTCTAACCCTCGCGGATCCTGAGATTTAATTTCTGGACACGGACGAACAGACATCATGAGAGGGAATAGACTGTCCCTTTTAGCTATAGCATTGTTATCAAGGGTCCTAAAAAAATAAGTACAAAACGGGCTCTCGGATCAGTTTAGGCAGAGAAATCGCCGGAATTTTTAGTTGGGAGAGTGTAAAGCCAAAATGGGGGTGAGTAGAGTTTTTCATGGTTTCTACGTTTTTTAATAAAAAATAGTTGGGGATGTGTGCTTGTGAATTTGGAGAGGTGACACCACACATTAGGAGTGTATTGCAGAATCACTGTGTTTGGGAGCCCCGTAATACCTCACTTAGTATGACCAATAGTAGGACTTGAACTTCCGTACATCTTAGGGTCGGCCTGAAAATCAGAACCGAACTACTACGCCATGGTAAGTGGGTCAAGATTACCGAGAAAAAGAAAGAAAACCCTAAAACAAAGTTTAGAACAAAAAAGGGGAAAATAAGTTTTGAATAAAAGCTGAAAACTGGTGATTGAACAGAAAACCGAAAACTGGTGTTTGGAGATAAAACCGAGAACCGGTTTTCGAACAGAAAAACTGAAAATCGGTGTTTGGAGAAAAAACAAAAACTGGTGTTTGAATAGAAAAACAGAAAACCTGTGTTTGGAGAAAAAAGGAAAACCGGTCTTTGAACAGAAGAACCGAAAACCGATGTTTGGATAAAAACCGGGGTTTGGAGAAAAACCGAAAACCATGGTATGAACAGAAAAATCGAAAACCGGTTTTTGAACAGAAAAATTCGAAAACCGGTTTTTGAACAGGAAACCTAATTGTCGATTTTTGGGGTTTTGTTTTTTTAAATAACCTGTTTCCTGGTATTAAATAACCTTTTTCCGGTTTTAAACCGGGTTTACCCATTCTTAGTTCAAATCTCTCCGAGATTAAGTCTTTTATTTTTTTTCCTTCATAAGTACATTACACTGAAGTGACAAAAGTCATGGGATAGTGGGAGGGAACTAGTTGACGTCGCGAAGCCGTTCCAGTGTTGTCAGTTGGGCTTCTGTTAGTGTAGAGAAACGTCGTTTAACGTGGTCAGGTCAACCCGACGGGAATTTTCGACGTTTGAGCGCGGGATGAAAGTTGGTGCTAGACGAACGGGAATGCGATTTCGGAAGTCATCCGACAATGATCTTTACTCGCTCCACGGTGTAAAGGGTGGACGTTAGTACCGCACTGGAGGTTTTACGACCCATCAGGGATAACGCAGTGGCCAGTAGATAACGGTCGGGTTTCACTGAATTCCAAGATGACCGCCATGGAGGCACGTAGTCGAGTTGTTTCGCAAGAAGTTTATGGTTGGATGTGCCCTAGAGGTAGGTGGTGACGTAAGCAGGGGTGATTGAACAAGGCTATGAGTGAAATGTGGGTGGGAAAAGGTATTACGCAATCGTTATTGGAGAAAAGACTGAATTTTAAGATCGCTGCCATGGAGCGTCGTAGTCCAGTGGTTTCGCAAGTGGTTGATGGCCTAGAGGTGGCTGTTGACGTCAGCACGTGTGATTCTCAAGGCTATGAGTGAAATGGCAAAAGGTATTATGCAATTGTTTCTGCAAGAAACACTGAATTTTAAGATGGCGGTCACGGAGTGTCGTAGTTCAGTGTTTTCGCAAGTGGTAGATGTTGGGTGGTGACGTCAGCAGTGTTGATTGTTCAAGATTGTGGGGAAATTTGGAAGGATTGCATAATGCTTTATTAGAAGAAACACTGAAAAGTAAGATCGCGTCGTCGTAGTTGGTGATGAAGTGGAAATTCCGATTTCATAATAGCAAAATCCAGTTTGAACAAGATCCTAGGTGATGTGAGCAGGCCTGATTGTACAAGGCTATAACAGTTGGGGAAAAGGCATTAGGCGATCGTTTCTGCAAGAAACACTGAATTCTAATATAGCGTCCATTTAAGATGGTGGGGAAGAACTTCCCTTAGAAGAT
>JAGDQP010045860.1:0-15473 GCA_022664845.1 Lepisma saccharinum
CCTGTGTATATATGTGCTTCTGCGTGTGTGATCTAATATGGTAGAAATATATATATTTGCCCATACTCTACATATACCTAAGGGCAACTCAGCCACGGGAGGAAATCCAGCCCTACTTGGTGCCGGTCCCAAGGCCGAAAAAATGAGGAGGGTTGACGTCAGGAAGGGCATTCGGTCTTAAAAGCTGTGCCATGATGGGTCGTCTAAACCAAGCCTCGGAAAATGCTAGGGCGTAACGCGTAAGCGACGCGCAGAGGCTTCTGTGAGAAATGAGCGAGGGCTACCGAGTCCAGGATGGGCTCGGTTAAAGAAGCTGGTCCACGTGAGGCTCAGAGTAGATTTACTAAATACTGGAACGATGAATGGAAGAGGGATTGCAGACTTGATGGGAAGAAGAAAGTTGGGAATCCTGTGCGTGCAAGAGACAAGATGGAAAGGAAATAAGGCAAGAGAGCTCGGAGGTGCCGGCAAGTTGCTGTATAGTAGAGCAAATGAACATGGAAGCAACGGCGTAGGAATTGGTCTTTCGAGAGATCTGAAAGATAGTGTAGTGAGTGTGAATATAAGAGACGATAGAGTGATGAGTATCAGGATATGTATGGGTGAAACGATCAATGTAGTGTGTGCGTATGAACCGCAAGTCGGCTGCGAGGAAGAAGAAAAAATAGAATTCTGGGAGCATTTGGACCATGAACTTCGTAGCGTGCCCGCGACGGAGAGAGTAACTGTGGGCGGCGACTTGAATAGACCTGTAGGCAGAAGAAAAAACATTAAGAGCATTCACGGTGGCTGGGGTGTGGGAGATAAGAACGAAGAAAGAGAAAGAGTAATAGACTTTGCAACTGCATTCGATCTTGCGATTTGCGATACATTTTTCTGAAGAAGAAGGAGCACCTTTAACATACAAGAGTAGTGGAAAAGAAAGTCAAATCGATTTGATCTTGTGCCGAAGAAAAAATCTTAAGAAAATTAAGAACTGCAAGGTAATAAATGGTGAAAGCGTGGCCTCGCAACGCGGAGTGGTGAGTGTGGACTGGGAGTTTGCAGGTAAAAATAATAGGAGTCCGCGAAATGGACAGCCCAAAATTAGATGGTGAAGACTGAAGACTGAAAGAGGGGAAACTAAGAAATTTGTTCAGAAAAGAGGTTATGAAAAGAATAAATCTGCAAAAATGGTGGAATGTAAACAGTAGGATCATGCTAACGGCTGGAGAGAAGACTTTGGGTAGAACTTCTGGAAAGAGCCCCCCCCCCCCCCCCCGTCCTCCCGCAAGAAAAGACGTGGTTGTGGAATGAGGAAGCGCAAGAAGCTATTAAAGCGAAGAGAAAAGCTAAAACTAGACGTGATGCTTCAGGGACAGAAGAGGATAAATGTAGCTTCAAAGCGGCTAAGAAGGAAGCAAAGAGTTCAGTGGCTAGAGCATGAACTGTATGACGGACTTGAAACACCAGATGGAGTGAAAAAGCTATACCGGTTAGAAAAAAACAGAGATAAGGCAACAAAGTATATTACCCGTGTTAGACAAATTAAGGGTGACCAAGGATTAGTGCTTACCGATGAAGACAGGATCAAAGAGAGATGGGTCGCATATTTTGAAACACTCCTAAATGAAGAAAATCCGAGGAAAGTTTTTGGCGATGGAACTCCAAACCTTGGACCTACATCAAGAATAAGCCGGGAAGAAGTAGAGGAAGCATTAAAGAAAATGAAGACCGGAAAAGCTACAGGTCCTGATTGCATATCAGTAGAAGCGTGGAACAGATGTTATAGATATTGTATGAGATCTCATGCAAAAAATCTATGACCAGGAAAAAATGCCGGCTCAATGGAGGTATAGTTTTATTGTACCAATTTTTAAGGAGAAGGGGAATATACAGGATTATGGAAACTATAGAGGAATCAAACTAATGTCATATACGATGAAGATTTGGGAGAAAATTGTAGAAGGAAGATTACAAGAAGAAACATTAATAGAACAATAACAATTTCGATTTATGCCAGGAAAAATTACAACGGATGCAACTTATATATGAAGAAAAACTATGGAAAAGCAAAAAAGATTGCATATGGTATTTATTGATTTGGAGAAGCCCTACGACAGAGTACCATGTCAGGAAGTATGGAGATGTTTGGGGAGAAAGGAGTGCCAGAGAAATATGTAAGGATAAGCCAAGATATGTATACAGCAGCTAGAATTCACCTAAGAAGTAGCGTGAGATTGATACGCCAAATCCCTGTTATGGTTAGATTACAGCAGGGTTCAACCTTAAGCCCGTATCTCTTCAACACAGTCATAGACGTTATAACTCAGGATGTGAGAGATGAAGTTCCCTGGTGTATGATGTTTGCCTATGAAATACTAATAGGGTAGAACTTGAAAGGAAAGTAGAAAGTTGGAGGAAGTCTCTGGAAGATAGAGGTTTAAAGATTAGTAGAAAGAGAACGAAGTATCTTGAGTTTAACGGGGAAGAAAATGGAGAAGTGATGTTGCAAGAAGAACCATTGAATAAAGTGAAAAGTTTTAAATATTTAGGCTCCTCTGTTACTGGGAATGGCGATTTGGACTCGGAAATAACACACAGAATACAAGAAGGATGGCGAAATTGGAAGAAAGTAAGAGGTGTTCTCTGCGACCGCAGAAACACGGTGAAGAATAAAGGGATGATTTACAAAACAGTGGCTAGACCAGCAATGATATACGGAGCAGAAACATGGTCAATAAAGAAAGCACAAGAAAAGAGATTAGATGTCACCGAAATAAGAATGCTACGCTGGGTGTGTGGAATAACAAGAAGAGACAGTGAGAAATGTGAGAGTAAGAGGTACAACCAAAGTCGTGGAGATATCTAAGAAGATACAAGAAAGAAGATACAGAGGTATGAATATATAAAGAGGAGAAAAATATTATGTAGTCAGAAGAGTGATGGCAATGGAAGTGGAGGGAAAGAGAGGTAGAGGCCGAGGAGAAAATGGATGGATAGGGTTAGAATGATCTCGGGAAAGAAAGGTCTGTCAGGAGAAGTTCAGGATAGGGATTTGTGGAGAAGACTCGCAGAAACGTCGACCCCACGTAGGCGGGAAAAGACAGAGAAAGAAGAAGACTAGATATACCCAACTTGGTTGCTCGACTTGTTCTTTAAGAAATATTTTTTAATAATTATATCCCTTACGTAAGAGTAGTTCAAAACGGCTATTCTTTCTTTTTCTACTATCCCTAACCGATTAATTAATGGCAGCCATTTTTGTCTTGCGGCGCATGCCAAAAATTTGCGTTTGCAGAGGTCTGCAAAAATATAATATCTCCGGACTGGTTTATTATAGAACATTCAAAGAAAAAAGATTTCTTCCTGTAAAGTCTCCTTGATAATTTCAGTCCTCTGTATGAAAAGCGTAAAACGTAACTGAACTGGTGAAAATGGTATCCAAACGTAATTGTCTTAAACAGTATAAATTCCGGTTTTCAGGGTGCTTTTTCGCATGGAAGGGATTGGATGTCAAAGCTGATTTTTCGTACACTGTTACACATCGAAATATGTTGAATGTATATAGAATATTAAAGCTGACATGTGGTTTCTTAACTTCTTATGAATTTTTGGAAAAAAAAGAAGAAAAATCGTATTTTATGCACATTGGAGGCCCAATATTTCTGGTGGGACAAAATATAAAATCATTTTTTTTTTCGCGTGTTATACGAGGAGGTCATATAAGATCACATGGCAGAAATTTCAACTTTGATGTTTGAGTTTGAACTTATTAAAAATTTGTAAATTGGGAACGAATAATATTTAGTTGCGTATTTTGAATTCACAGTTCGGACTACCACTACCTAAAGCAATAAGATTTACAGGGAGAGTACGGAGTTCACACATAGGTATTCTGATGATGATAGCTGTTTTGCCCGTAGGCAAGTCCTGACCCGAAGGTCCCTGGTCAAGGAGAACCGACGGTGGCTTGCTATTGCATTTCATCGGGCACGTGCAGAGGTCGAACCGAGCACAAAAGCTGAGTGCAGTAGATATGAGCCACCGCGGCCCCAAAACAGCTCTTATATTAGATGGAATATTTTCCTCGAGTGTTCCCAAACTTATACTACAATTTTGAGGATTGAAATTCTAGTCAAAATAATTGAAAATATATCTTAAAAGTACACCTATCAATGGTTCAGAGCGCCTTTTTTTTTTTTTTTTTACGAAATTTGGCAGAGAAGTTACCATCACGAAACGTCCAGAAAAAAAGAAGTGCTTTTATCCATAAAGACGGACGCAGTGGCCAAAAATCCGATTCGTGATAATAAGTACTGATGGTGTGACCCAAGTCTGAAAACACGTTTATTTGAGAAAAATTTAAATAAATGGAAAATAAATACATATTAATGTATACTTGGAAGAATGTGCTATCATCTGGAGAGCACGTTCCTCATGGATGCCATCTTGAATCTTTTTCGAATTTTTGTAAATAATATGGGAGTCGGGTGACATCTGAGTTAAAATGTTCTCAGAAATACATTGGTGAAGTCGTTTTGCCTTAAATTATGTTTTGTGAGAGAGAACGAGATTTTGCATTAGCATGCGTGGTTGATTCAAAAGTCTCTAAATACTCTGTTCTTCTTTAAACAGTGCAAGAAATGGAAACCTACGGTCTGATCCATACTTGCCTAAAGGCCTTAAAATCAATTCAAATGGAAACGTATTAAAACTAATGAGAACTGTCACCCAGCACTTATTCGTATCAATTCATCGTGTATGGACGAAAGTTTCCTCCTTGTTAACTTTCGTTCGCAAAACGGGCGGGCAAATCAGCTAGATCAGGCCAGTGCGGCCATACACAATATATACAAGTAATTAAACATTTCTTTTACTAATATTAACATTAAAATAATATACCTTTATTATTATTAATAATAATAATATTACGAAAGCTGTATGAAGTCGTCCAGCAATGTACTTTCCGAGATTAAAGTAATACAGTGCAGCCCTTTCATAACGAATTTCAAGGGACCAACAAAACGAGCTCTTTATATCCGAACTTAGTTATAAACATACTCACGTACTTTTTCTGAATTACGAAAAAAAAAAAAAAAAAAAAAAACGGTGACAAGCAGAAACGTTTAAAAAAGAACATACAGTATTATAGCATTGCATCTGAAGGTGAATTTATTAAGTCCAGTCATATTATGTATTAAAATAATAATAATAATAAAAACTCTGCCTGGAAATAATTCCTTAAAAGGAGATACTTCTCATATGTGTAGCACTGGTACTCAGTAACAACATATCAAAATCCTATCTCTTACGGTTCTCGAGAAAAACGTAAATTCAAAAATTATACTCTTTTAAGTTGTTGGAAGTTTACCATGTAAGTTACTTTCAACACGTAGATTAATCTCCAATTTTATGATTTATTAGTTCACGTTTTTCTCGAAAACCGTTAACGATAGGACAAAAGTTATCAGGACCAAAAAGATGTAATTTTTATGATCTTTAACTATTGTCTCTTTAATTTTTTTTTATATTTCCAACGGTTACCGAGATATGATAAAAAAGTGAAAATCGGCGGCCATTTTCCAAGATGGCGGCCCTAGCACAGCATGCATGAGTGTTGATTTTTCATATGTTGTTACTGGTTACTAGGCAGATATGCGAAGTATTCCCTTTTAGGCATCTAGCCTACCGTACATTGCAGTTCTTCCATTATTTTTTTTCCCGGAAACTCTGCTCAAAACCGAGATTTATTTTTACCCTGACTGTCATCCAAGTGGGAGGAGAAGGAGTGAATCATACCTGGATTGCACAGCGACATAAGGTAAAATTCCATCGTCTGAAAAGGCAATGCGATTTTAAAAGTGTTGGATTTCTAATGTTTGGACAGAAGCCAAATGATGTATGTATATGAACAGCTGTGAAAACCAATTTTGCGGAACCTGAGTAATGCACCACCTCGCATTGACCTGCATACTTAGCATGCAACTGTGAACAAAAGACAATTGATTCCTCTGCTCTTCTCCACTCGCCCTGTTACAAAAAACAGGGGAAGGGGTGTTCACGGCCTTCAACCTTTTGTACTTCCGTCTTTACATGTAAACAATAGCCACGAAAATCAGTACGTCCAAAACATGAAACTATTCTGAAAACTTCGCTATAAGCAGTTTTGACTGGGATTTCATTTATGTTCGCAATATCCGAGTCCGTTATAAGTGGGCTGCACTGTATTTTGTCTGCTTACCTTTTAAACAACCTTCTGCCGCGTACATATCTTTCTTGTAGGTAACTTTCCACAAGTCCGACGGGCCTTCCAGAAGCTTTGCACGGACTCCTGCGTACTTCTGAGCTAACTGTAAACATTCAGTGCCATAGTCCAAGTCTTCTTCACTGCACTAAAAGAGAAACACGAACTGATTTTTTTATCTCAAAGTTATTAAAACTATACGCTACACTGAACAGAACTGTTTCCTCGAAGGAACATAATTTGACTTTCGAAATTTCAACAACTTTTCGAGAATCATCCTTTTCATATCGGGTCATCCAGTAAGCAATGTCACATTTATGGCCAGAATAACAAGGTTCCTACAAAAATATTATGAATTTCCCAGGTATTATTTTTGCGATTTTCTGACCTAATGGTAGGAACCAAATCAGGGGGAAAAAAAAACGAAAAAAAAAAAACGTATATTTTCTAAAGAATGCCCACGACCCTTCTCACAATGAAGAACTGCAATCAAACGGATTTAGTAATTCACAAAAAGCAGTGACAACATTTAAATTATACAAAAAAATAGTACTACATACTACCATAGACAAAATAATAACACAGACTTATACCGCCAACCTATTTTCGTCTGCTCTAAAATTAATGTTTTTCTTTAAGAGTCGCCAGAGCCACCTAACGGTAGGGTTTAAAACCACGTGCTTCTTAGCGCAGACGAAAATAGGTAAGCGGTATAAGCCTATGTTTATAATGTCTACTAATCTTGTGATTTGAAAATCCCTGAGTTTTCCAGGTTTTCAATGATATTTGTTTCCCAAATACCCTGAGTTTTTAGTACTTCTCTTATAGCGGAACATGTAAATAATACGCAATGACATTTTATTTTTAATCCCAGTCCAAGCATCTTGTACATTATTGGTATTTTGTAAGTGAAAAAAAAAGGTAATTTCTTTAAAATAGAGGATTTAAACACATTGAGAAAATCCGGTCAGCAGTGGTAATCGAACCCACGACCTCTGCCTTATCCGGACAGTGCTCTTACCAATTGTGGACAGGTCCATCTCGAATTTTCCCGAGTTTCCCTCATAAATTATAGATTTCTCTGAGTTTTCTAGATTTATAAAATTTCCTGAGTATTCCAGGTTTTCCAGGATGGTAGACATACCCTACCCGGATAACATACATAAAGGAAATAATAACATAAGTAGTATTAAAATATTGTTCCCCGTGTGGTCATGTAGCTAGCACATGGTACGCGTGCTCCCGGCTTCGACACTCGGTAAGGCTCCACCTGTGTTGACACAGTATCGCGATGCAATTAGTGAGTTACTTGCATAAAGAATTTTAGTCTATCGTCGAATATATTCATAACAGTAAGTGTAAAAGTACGCCAGTATAAAGCGGAATATTGTTTTCAACGAACATACTTATATTCTGGTTTCAGGTTATATAATATACGAAAGTACTTTTCAGTTTATACTGATGCCATGTTCCACAGGTTCAGAGAATGCGGTAAACATCAAATGCCCAAAATGTTTGAATTAAGCTCAGAAAACCGTCTTGCTTACTGGTAAATAGCGGTAACTTATCATCACTTGCCGACAGAGTTGCCAAATCTCTAAGTCATAATCATTTTTTGACCACATTCTTGTTTCAGTAAACAGCTTTTAATAAATGTGTTGAAAAGGTTATACACTGAATATTAGTAGTTTGGACGTCACAAATGAATGGGACCAGGAACTATGGTTTTATAAATAAGCTCTGAAAAGAAATGTCGACAAAAGAGACAACAGAAAGGAAAATAAAGCGACACATAACAGAAGAATTCCAGATTCAACCTCCCATCAGGAAACAAACAACCCCACAAACAAAGCGTACACTTACCTGAATATGCATACAAGTATTTGTTAGACAACTGCTCTTTCACAGATAATCTTTGTACCTCTTCAGAAAACAATATACAAGTTTTAACTTCCCTGAATTTTCCAGGACTTTTCTTTTCAAAATAAGTTTCCCTAAGATTTCCAGATTCTTCAGATTTCCCAGGTTGTGTATGAACCCTGAATAAAGAAAAAAATGAAGACATACCTGAAGCACAATATTCAATCATCATAATAACAAGGGTTAGCATCCTGATTCTACTGCCATATCACTTCTCAACCAGTTTGGAATACCGCGATTAAAGACCGTTTTGAAGAAGAAAAAAACGACCACTGTTCTCCGCACGTCCTCTCTACGTTTCGCAGTGTTTCTCCGTTAATATGGTTTTGGAGACTGGGAAACAAACTGAAATCTGTAGGAGGAAGGCCCGGTGAATAAGATGGGTGGGGTATTTTCTCACATTCCAATCCTACAATTTCCCTGTATCCTTGCCGTGCTTTTGGCAGACGTTATTAGCATACCCAGAGTGTCTAGAGAGCAGTAAAAAAATTCCCTGATGGTATGAAATAGCTTAGGTTAGGTTAAAGGTCAGGCATGAGCAACACAGTAGCTTGAACACAAAATTTTTGCACGCATGTGCAAAACCCTTCTCTCCTCCGCTGCATGGGCAGGAACATCCACAAATTGGGCAGAACATGGAGAAATCCTATAATTCCTGATTTTATAGAAAATTTCCTAACTTTTTGCAGACCAACTAAATTCCCTGACCTTTCCAGGTATTCCTTACCGCTGGACATCTTGATACCCTTACGGATGAGCAGTGAAAGGCGTCTGACCAGCAATATAGCCCGTAGTCGTTCCAAAGCTGAGGAGACAGTAGACATCTGCTGTGACTGTCTAGTTGTCTGTTGTCTTTGACGTGGACGTTCGCCACCGTAGATTCCTTCTCTGAACAGTTATTAAACATGTGGCTCTGCGATACCTACGTTCCGTAACACTACTGACGTTGAGGCAGAATATCGGACGTAAATTTCCTACGCTTCACTTTTTCTGCTCGTGAAAGATCTCATGGAGGTCAAAATATAAAACTTCGTCTGTTTTTCACTGGAACGATATTATGTAAGTATCTCTTCCCTCTTCATCTTTAGTTTTACCTCAAATTACCCTCTCGGGTTTCCATTCTTTTACAAATTATATTAAGCCTGTGTTCGAAACGATTCCGCTTAACCCCACATCAATGTTTTTCTTCCGCCTATGTTCGTGTATCTTTAACTATACTAATCAGTTGCTTATGCTTGAATTTAGGCCTTTTTTCATCAGGACTAACACCCAAAATTTGGTGGACTGTCATAACACCGCTCCACCATTCTTTCCTAATACCACTTTACAGATCATCTGCAGTTGAATTAACCTTCAACCTGTATTCTCTCCACTTTACAGCACGCATACAAACTGCTGACCATTATCCAATCTCTCACAAGGATCCTCTTGGTCTCACATGATTGGCATGGCAACATTTTCACCCGGTTCGTAATCTACACTCCTCCATGAACGAAAAACACCTTAAGAAATAATCTCATCTTCATCGCCAAGCATTTCAAACCCAACATAGCCGCCCTTCTACCCACCTTTGTTTCATTTCTATTATGTGACCAAGCCTTTGGCGAAACGTTGCCACCTTTCTATGAGTGTGTGTGAAGTTTGACCGACTGAATTGTTGTTAGTGTTCTAAACGAGGCTGGTGAGTTTCTAAGGACGGGACCTACAGTGTTCGGTAAAGTGGACTACGAATCACTCTGTTAAACGGATCCCGGCGGGAAATGCATTCGTGACCACACGCAGCGTGTGTGTGAAGTGCCAGTACATCTGCCTGTATCTCCAATAATGTTAAAAGTCGCATACCAATGTTAAGCTGCACCGACAAACACCAAAGGAGAGAGTTGTTGAAGACTCTATAACTGTGATTATTATGACCCGTAATCTGATAAAACGTGAGTAACTGAATATCTGAGAAGTAATTGAATATCTTAGGAGGGCAAACATGTATTTTCAGTTTTCTTTCCTCTAATACCAGTTGTTTCAAATATATTAGTATGAGAAAAAAATCAACCTGTCATGTGATAACTTTAAACTAAAATAGATTTACATTAGGAGACACTTTATATTATGTAGTAGAACTTTGAGAAACTTTTAGTTCGACATAAGAATAACTCTTTTGAAGCCACTATCCATATTGAGCATTTTTTGATTTGTTTTAAACGATCTATTTGATTATTATGGGATGTATTGAATATGGGAATTGAAGATACAATTCAACATTCGGATTTTTAAGGATATTTGAACATTAACTGATGTACTACCAATGCGTTTGTAGTTGAAAATGAATAGACGAAAATATGGGTAAGAATTGGTTAGATGCAATGAGGTCTACAAATCTATTGTTATGGTACAAATCAAATGTTTAGGTGATGTAATCAAGGCGCTATCAAGCAAAACAAACTCGACAAGATGTCCATTATAGAGATTACCTGTTGGGCTACTACACATATAGTTTCCTCAATAAATATGCGAAAGCACTGATTTGACGAATTTCTAGGATGAACTTTAGATGCCACCCCTCGTACATATATTTATTTAATGTAGTTCGTATAAAAAATGTAATTACAATAAAAGAAAGCAATTACAATCTCTAGCTAGAGCAGAATCACCAGAACTGTAGTCTTTAGGAAATGCTTCAATGTTAAGAAGTACTGCAGAGCGAGCATAATATAAGAACCTGTAAAACTTTACCTTACCGTACGCTGTCTTTAGGACATCAGCCTGGAATGCTTGCGGAGTTTCACTGGCTACATACTTCGACCGATCTAAACACTCTGCCAAAAATCCATTGGAATCGGCGGAAATGACCGTGGAGACCAAAGGCCGCGTCGCACCTGCTGCACCATGATGATCTGCTGACACGACGAGGCTTTCGAGAAAAGGAACTGGAATGAGGGGGCGCACTGCATCGTGAATCACGATCACCCTCAAAGAAGAGTCTGGAAAAAAAGTTAAACGAGAAATTTCAAAATACTTTCCTTAGATTTCAATCAGTAATTTACTACTATAAAAAATTGGTCATTATTCTGTAGAATGTATTGTCATCTTAGTTACATCAAAAACTTCGCAATAATCAATCAGATTCTTCTGACTTTTCACTAATATAATGGTCGTTGCCAAATGAATGTATTTAAACGGACGGGCAATATTGAGCAAATTACATATAACCAGAAATTTCTTTAAAATATTTTGAAGATTGTTTTAGAAGTACTTATTACATTACCGCCACCTGTTAGGATCAAAATACTATTTTTCACTTTAAAATCATTTAAAAAAAAATAATAAACTTTTTTTAAAAACATACTTTTCTTAAACAATTCGTACTAAAGAGTAAAAAAGAAATTGTTTATGCATGACTAAAAAGAAAAGCATGGAACACGCTCTCATATACAGTCACTTTATAAATCTTCATAAATTCTTCAATTGGTACGCCCCATGCTTTTCTTTTTAGTCATGCAAAAACAATGTTTTTTCTATTTTTTACTATGAACGGTTTAGGAAAAGCATGGTTTTAAAGTTATTTTGTTATTATTTTGTATCGAGTTATTTCGGTGTTCGGATACATTTTCCTGAGCTGTTGTTTTGTCACCCAAATCCTCAAATGTTCTACAAGCAGGAAAACGCAACATCATTGCGGGCTAGTATTTATTTTAGGATAAAGTAGTTCTTACTAAAAATATGCTTTTAAAATATTTGAAAGTAACAATGGAATATTGTATTGTCACCCGACTTACGTCGCTATGCAAAATATCATCATTGTATGGCGTCAGGAAATGAATTAAATTAACGTTGCAAGATTTAAGGACTCGATGAACCATTGTAAATTTAAAAAAGTATCTAAAAAAGGCTGGTCCACGGAGGCCAGCTGGTCATGCTCACGTAGTGGTCTTGCGTTTTTGCGGAATAGCCGTATATTTGCAGAGTTTACAGATGGGTTTTCTAAAGTGATATGTACGGTATGCGTGTATGATTTACAATGTATATACAAAGATGTTTAAAGGTGTGTATCGTTGTCTACGTAGAGGACAAAATGGTTTACTTTTAATTGAACCGCCTTTCTGTAACAAATGTCTAGAACCTTCAATACGTCATAAGCTTACTGGACTTCACAGAATAGTACTTTCAGCGAAATTTACTAAGACTACGTAAACTGTCTCCTATGTGGACAGTAACGTCCCCTACGTGGAATGAATTGGACAAAATGGTTTACTTTTAATTTTGAGACTTTAACTAAAGAGACTTTTTAACGAACCCTTATTCCTAAGCTGATTCATCTTTTAAATATTAAATTAAAAAAAAAAATTCTAACCTTTTAAAAATTGTCCACAAAGTGAACTGGTTGATCTCGACTTCAAACTGATCCTGAATTCTTTAAATCTTCCAAACGTAAAATAGGCACACAAAAGTCACGCTTGTTTAAGCAGGAAAAACAAAATGTCCTCATCCAGTCTACGCAGGGGACAAAATTCTTGAGAGACAATGAGTTTTAAATCAATTTACGACCTGGATTTAATTATTTTTGCTTGTATTTTTCAGAACGTTTTAGCAATAAACTGAACATTTCAATAAATATAATTTTTTTTTAATAAAGCAATTACGTATTTTGGAGGAAATATACCAGAAAAAAAATAAAATAAGAGGAGACAGTCCACGTAGGGGACAAATAACGTTATCTAAGTTATGTTTTTTTTTGCTAAAGAAAATGAAATAAATTGTGCTATGTTTATACAACAGGCAGAATAACATGGTTTTGCTCTTATTTTTAAGCTTTAAGAGGCTTGAGACACCACTTAGGTACATTAGTTTGGGAATGATTTATTATATACTCTGTATAAACCGAAAATGCATGCTCTAGACCTTTGGCATTACACAACAGGTTAGAATGATTTCCGATAAACATAAACTCTATTCCCGCTTTAAGCCACACGAATGACTCTGGAAAAATGATTCAGGGGGTACAAATATTAATTGACGGACAACACACAAAATTCCGGAGTGTACGAGGTTACTTGTAACTGCAATAAAACGTATATGGGCGAGTCAACTGAAAGTAAGCCTACGGGATTACGTGAAAAACATTATTTCTTTCTTTTTAAAATATGCCACTTGCAACATTTGGCTCACTTTCAGTTGACTCGCCCATCTATATAGGCAGGACCAAACCCTGCCTGGCTATTAGAATTACTGAGAATGAAATGCACGCCAACACTGAAAATCCTGCCTTAGGTCTCTCAAAAGATTTACGCAACGACCAACATCAAATAGAACCAGCTCGAATACTTCATACATTGAGAACAGATATTGATCGATCAGTCATGGGAGCACGTTACATCACTTGCAAAATGTCCGAAACTGAATACAAATGTTTTAACGTTACATGCTTTTAGAATTTTCTATTAATACATTTACGAAGTATTTTTGGTAACGTATTCCTGTATTCAGTTATTTTTCATTAAATATTACTGTTAACGTTTTCTGCAATAAACGTAATCATTGCTTTTTCAGGAAGGATCAATATCGCATTTTATATGACGTAAAATCGTACTTTTTCAGGTTCATAAACTTACAAACCCGAATAGACAATTTGATTCTGCGTGGAATAACTTTAACTCGTTCTGCTAATTCTGAGTTTCTCTTTTGCATAGCTTAAAGCATTGGAAGATGCCTTAAGGTTTGCTGTGGTGAAACCTGCCAGGATGAAGAGATCATGGATTGATTGCTCTGACGGTGTTGTAAGGCTGGTGCACTGAGAAGTGCAGAGAGGAACAGAACGAAAAAACAGGATTTAGATAAATCCTTTTCTCCTTTGTGTAATGGAATTTCTCCACTCAGATGGTACTACACATGAATTCGGGGCAACCTTCCTTTCTGTACAGAATATGTGTAATTTACCTACACTTTTTCAACAAGCATTTACAGACAACAAAAGGTTGCTTTGAAAGTAGCCATATTACTTGAAACATTATTCATGTGTAATATAGTCCCTAATTTGAGACAATCCTACCTTGTTTGTGTCCTATGCTTGCAGCTTCACAATTTTGTTATCTGAATTGATTGAAACACTTACCTTCATGTAAGAGGGCAGAAAGTCCCGTTTGAATGGATTTATGTCGAGTGCTCTTCCCTTGGACATACAAGACTTTCTCTTCCCCTTCGAACTCTCCCAGAAGTGCTTTGATATACTGCGGATCATCAGAAACAAGGGCTATGTGTTTCACCCACTTCAAAAGACTAAACTCTTGTAGAGCATAATGAAGAAGTGGCTTCCCCTGAAACAACAAGAGACGCAGATTTCATACGGTCTCTTCGAAACTCAACACTTCTATGGATCATTATTAGGGCTAGGAATTTGATGACCTATAAATTGCTGAAAAATGCCCTTAAAAAGATGCATTTATGACCTAAAAATTGCCCAAAAATGACTTAAAATACTATAAAAATAGTTCATGGCACGCGATTTAACCTATAAGATAAAAGAAATTTGTATTCATGTCTCCTAAATTGTCAGACTGTAGCAGTAAAAGTAGAAAAAATAACAGTATTAACTTCAATAGTTTTTACTTACTAAGAAAAAATAGCAATAACTGTTTTAATTTTAAACTGAAATTTTATCTCGGCAATTAGATTAAAATAGAAGATATGATTCTTTACTCATGTTAATTCTTTCTCGTCAGTGCTCCATGTGCAAATTAAGGCTCGTAAACAGGCAACTTTGGTTCAGGCTGGGAAAGGATGTGGCCGGCCACGCCATAGTTAAGGTCATCCAAACATTGGCCTAGTGTGACTGAGGAAAATACTTGGAAACATCTCAGTTGGGGATGGCCGGTCGCTGGGATTAATCTCAAGACTTTCTGAATATCACGCCACTGCCCTACCAATGAGCCATGGCTTCTTGGAAGGTAAGTTAGAAGACCAAGGTAAACATAGCTTAACTTAAAACTACTCTAGGTAGGAGTCGCTGCAAGATTAAAAGAAGAGCCTTCCTTTAACCTTTCTAAAACTCGTATCTACGAAAGTTTTTTTGCCTTTCAAATTTAACTTAACTGATGAATTTATGGCTTTTAGGCACAGCCAGGTCCTACTTTGGAGGTACCATCTCGCTACTTGCCTGGTGCGATTAAAGAAAAACCTGTCAGGATAGGCGACCGTTGGATTAGTTCTCAGGACCTTCCGTTTGCTAAGACAACGCTCTACTACTCGGTAACGTACCTGATGAAAAAAAACTGCATTATTATTCAAGAGACTGAATTTTGAACTTCTTACCTACATGACGTTCTTGGTGTTGCAC
>JAGDQP010045861.1:0-11871 GCA_022664845.1 Lepisma saccharinum
TATTGGGGTGGGGGAGGTGGGGTAACATCGTCAAATGGTGTTTTATCGTGATTTTTAGTCAATACTAACATTTTTACATTACAAAAACAAAAGTCAAATGTTCAATCCATTAGGCCTTTGGGCGCCTCTGGCGGCCATATTGGGGTGGGGAAGGTGGGGTGGGGTCGTCCAGTGGTGTTTTATAACCTACCATTGTCCTCGCTGTACTATACGTTTATATTCGTTTTCGAAAAGTTGTATCGTTCGTTCAATCACAGTACCCGTATTACATGCATTACTTTACCTATATTCTTCATATTGTATCCTAGTATCTACTCACTATTAACATTTTTACATTAAAAAAAAAACAAAAGTGAAATATTCAATCATTTACGTCTTTGGCGGCCATATTCGGGTGCAGGGAGGCAAAATAGAGTCATTTCAATGGTGTTTTATAACCTAGCATAGTCCACGGTGTACTACACGTTTATATTCGTTTTTTCACAAAGTTGTATCGTTCGTTCAATCACAGTACCCGTATTACATGCATTACTTTATTATTATTATTATTTAAAAAAAAACTCCAGAGCAATCACAATTTTCTCGCGCCTTTTTACGTCTAATTATCAATCAATCGAGTCAACATAATTTATAATACGTCTAACGTTACATTGCACAGCGTGGGTTTAACAATTTTTAACGCGTTCGGGATGCAAAAAACCTACTACAAACTAAAAAACTTGCTCTGCTTCAGCACGACTTGCTCGTTCAAAACATAAGTACCACGGTAATTGTTCTTTTTCGCTTCTTAACTGGTACAACAAACAAAACACACCATCCTTTTTTTTTTAGCTTCGTTTCGTTTCTATAGAAAAGGCGCACGCATTCATACACACAGGCACTAAACTACTGTTCGCTCAAGGTCACCCTACACAATTCAACCATACGCCCCGCCCACTACGTAACATCACGTCAGCCGTGCGCGCGCATTGCCTGGCAAAAGATATCTTTTTCTCCGCCACCAAACCTTCACACAAAGACCTCGATTCTCTTAGTTCATAACAACACAATATAAACCTGTAGTTTCTCCCTTGACTTAATGTAATTTCACAATTATTTATCAACATGTACGCTGTATCAATCATACTAAACGTGGTTTTCGGCAAATTGTGCGTTCAATACCACATCCTGATTGAAGTTTTCCTTGGTCATTGCATTTCAGCGGCCGTGGGTTCAACCCTAACAGGTTTTTTCCTCAGTCATTGCATTCGGCAAGTCGTGGGTTCAACCCCCACAGCCGGTTATCCTGATAGGTTTTTCCCTCAGTCACATCAAGCAAATGCTGGGATGGCACTTTCAACTTAGGCCTTGGCGGACACCTTCCCACATTTTGTCCCCTTTCCTATCCCTACCTGAGCCTTACATGGCTGAAGGCCATACACAGAAACATTCTGGTTCAAAATCCACTTTAGCATTTATGTGATCTCGATTGCGTCCCGTTTTAAACATAGTCGCAAGATGAGATCTCGCCACGTACATAAACCTGGCTTTTCTTATTTCGTCCTATGCACTTTTTATATTTTATAGGACATTTTTTTTTATTTTTTTTTTTTTTGTTAAATCAACAATTTTGTTTCTTTAAAGTACACACATGCACATACTGCATAATATAGATATATACTATTACAACATCTATCTACATACCTCAGGATTCAGCCAACTCTGGACGATATTTTTGTAGTACGTCTGACTGCATCAAATGTTAACAAGAGAATGTGCTTTGTTTCACCTCCCAGCATCATAGATTCTTCTTCTTCTCCCTCCTTCTGCTATGTCGCATTTGTATGCGAATGGTATTCAAATTTTGTTTTCCATAATCATCTCGTTTAAATACAGTTTTCATCCACCCAATGTTAGTTCAACAAAAAAAAAAATCCAATCTTGTATTCAATGTGTGCCTGTCAAGATATACATATATATATATATATACACTCTATCACAAAGCTTGTTAACTCGCCATGGGTGGTCTCATTAATGAGGTGTCTGCTGAATTAAAATCCCCTCAAAAGCAAGATACCCCTACTCAGTCTAACAAACCCCTCAACATGGTAATGACGGAAACCACTAATTGAAGGATGAATAAAAATTGAGGACAAATAATACTTGAGTACGTATAAACGTAACTTATTTATTAAGAAATAGCACGTCTGAGCGATAATGTATATAAAAATTTATGTAAAGTAAATAAATATTCATAATGCAATTTAAATAATGCGAGAGAAAAAACAGATGCTCTTTAAATCCTTACTTTATAACAACTCCACAAACTAAAATACAAGTTGTCTTCTTTGATTGTATATAGTTACATACATACAATATGCTCTTACCTATAAGAGGCATCTGAACGAAATAAAAAAGTTATACATTTTTCGGAACAGAATTAGGTTGCCTCGTGGAATTATTTGATTCATTCAGTAAGTCTGAGAATTGTCAGTACCACATTTATTGCTTTTAACAAGATGAGACAGCCTATTCTAAGAAGAGTAATAAAAAAAAAAAAATTGAGCAACTTATTCGAATTTTCTCCTGTCATTTCGATCTCTCGCTGCGCCGGTGTCCTGCCTTTCCCGGTTTTCATGAGTAGAATAGAAGTGCATTTCCATCAAGAAAAAAATGATATTATATAACACCTACTGAAGTTTAAGCATAAAACTATTACTGAAAATTGTTTCTGTATATTAGGAAATATCACACATTTAACGTTGAATCAACGTTGTGCTTTCCACCATTTTCGAAGGTTTAAGAGCACAATTTGAATTCAACGTTTTATAAACGTTTAATACTGATTATTCTTTAAACGTTTATTAAATTACGTTGATAAAACGTATAATTTAACGTCACCAAATACAACGTTGTTAACATTCAACGTTTATAAAACGTTAATTCAACATTGTGTGCTGTGTGGGTTGGTACGTTGATACGAAAACCTCTTACTAGAAATAGATGCTATCAAATATAATGAATTATTCTAAACAAAACAGCATTCCGAACATTATATTTTATTGGTATACTGCCTGAACCTTAGATGCCTAAAGGTCATACCAAAAATTAAAAATAATATCGGTATATTACGAAATTGGCTGCGTCTAGCAACAACGATAGCTGAGGGCATGGCTGATGTACATATTGTCATTACTGAGATTAGGCAGTTAGGTTAGAGGACATACTACGTGTCTATTTCTACTCCTTCTGAAATGCGGAAGGAACGGATTCTCAAACAAAGAAGATAAATGGGAATAGTTCTTTGTTGTTGTTGTTTCAAGGTTGCGGGCAAAAAGTAATAGAATTCCAGATTGATTTAACTGAAAAGGGACAAAATTTCAGATGTTCAAAAGTAAACTTATAAATGCTTTGAGAAGAAAACATAGATAATAGTTTCACACTGATGTCTATTTTTATCAATCATCGAACTCAATCTATAAACGAGAATCAAGTTAGGAATAGTTTAAATTGCCATAAATTATGAGCTCTAATATCGCATGCGAAGAATAATACGTGAAAGAAAAAGAAGATTTGTTGGTTCCAAATTTCAGAATACGAATTTTAGTATTGATGCATAGCAAAAATAAGATTTTTTTTTTCATCTGATAACTATATTCCGGGCAGCTTGTTACCTAGGACAAATTGTAATAAAAATAAATACGATATTGCTTTATGTACCTCACTTAAAACATTAGTTACAAACTAGTGGTCCGCGGCTGTGTTATTGATTTACTGTTAAGTGTTAAGATTTTGCTGTTCTTGTCACTCACTACGTATTTATTGACTTTTAGTCCAGTAAAAATAGGGTTTGATCTGAAACTAATGGCAACAAAAATTATTTATTTAGCCTTATGTTCCTTCAAACACCAGAAAAAAACATATTAAAAGTCTAGAAAAGACTAGCTAGGGGAACACTTTGAAAATGGCGGATTCAATATGGCGACTGATGCCTTGTACATTTTGGAAAATAACTAAATACAGATTTTTATTATCAAGAGAATTGTCGGAATCAAATATATATTTTGTATTGCAATAAGCTTTCAAATGCAATTTTTAAAAATAAATTCGACTGAACCAATCCAAAGGCATAAAATTTCTTCGCAAAACTCGTAACTTTAGTTTCACACGTAAAACTAAATATTATGCTGATATTTTCAGATATTACAGACATTATATCGCATCTCTGTAAAATAATAATTGTTCTAATAATAATAATAATAATAATAATAATAATAATAATAATAATAATAATAATAATAATAATAATAACAACAACCGTTAAATCGTTCTTTTTAATTTATTCTTCCATTGTGCCATGATGGCTAAACGCAACGTGTTTTTTGGATGCGTATTATTACTACATAGTGGTCCAGAACCTAGTCGTTTTATGTCTACGTTCTTCCTAAAGGACTGAAATATTATGTAACATGTAATCTACTTTGAAGCAAATAAAAACATAAAAAGACAGCATTGTTTTCGTTGACTTAAAAGGTGCGCCATCTGTCCCCCCTCTTCCCCTACTCAGGCACGTACTGAGTCCAGACTAAGGTACCGGGCATTGGGCCATCGATTGCGGCAGACTGCAGAGCGGGAGAGCAGGACAGGCCCGAGAGGACACAGTTCTTTCTTGAGGCATTGGCTCACCAAACGCCGAGCAAATTATTATTACTACAAATTGTTGCAAAAAAATTGTATGTCGTGTAACTACTACATAATTCTAATCTTTGCTTTCACTTAGGGATGGCATCGAGACGAGACGAGACTATTGATATGATATTAACATAGTTTGTTACATAATTAATTTGAAGTTTAGACTAGAAATAGTATTCTGAAATATAGAGAAAAACATTACGATTTTAAAGTAATATACCGGTAAAGCTTTAGTTAGGATATATAGAAAACCAATAAGTGAGACACATGAAAATATTCCTACTATGGAAATAGATCTATGTTGTACCACAAATTAGGAAATTTGTATATTTAACATTTAAGTGATGCTATTTCGAAATTATATTTAAATTGACTGAATAACTGTTACGTTAAAAATGAAAAAAATACATCTTAGTAGAAATTTTCTACCAGATTTATAGAAATAAATACATGTAGAATGCTAAAGATTATCCGAACATTTCCTGAGGAAAGCTAGGCAACCATAACTACCTGGGAATTTTCAGTAATTTGGCTAATAAAAGACATCCATCATACAGTTCTCAGGAATATTGGGAGCAAAAGGAAAAAAGTCTAAAGGAAATTTGATCACGGATTCTTTAGTCAAAAGTCCAGCGTCGCACTGGTTGTTCTAAATTTACATTTCAAAGAAAACAGTGTAGAGTGTTAGAATTATGTTGGCTGAATCCCGAAGATATAAACTAAGTTGATTCCACGACCTACGCCATATTTTAATCATTCATGTAATTGTTAATTACTGTTCGGAATTCCCATTCACTCAAAATATTTCCCTCTACCCAAATAAGAACTGACAAAATGGCGGCAGCAAACTCATGATCAACATTGCATGCACAGCTACGGTAAGAAACAGTTATATCATCACTCTTGAATAATATTTTGAAATCTTAAAATTTCTTCTTAATTATTTAAGATAACTTTAAAGAGTATAGCCCATACTTAGACCAGTGTTTCAAAACTGAAGATTATGACATCTCTGTAAAATATGTCTTTAATATCATTGTCATGGGTTTCTAATCTAAACTTGCAACTACATTGTAAAAGTAAACATGTCTCAGACATATTTGCAGTTGTTGTTTAGTACATTCCTTGGAACATTTTGGAGATATTCGAAAAATAAAAGTGGTAGCCCACATTTGGACCTTCTCCTCTATTGAATGAAAAATTCACAACACAGCTGCTGTTTACGTATAAAACGGGTAATTTCAATGGGAGAAACAGTGAAAAATATCCACAGGCGAGTGCCGCAAATGCCATTAGTGAGTTTTTCAATTTTTACTGGGGGAGGAAACCAAGGGCTGAAGATTGGGTGGTACCCGACTGTGATATATGGTAACCCTATGTACACCGTACTTCCTTTATTCGTGTTCTAACAAACTATTCGTGACTCAAGCGCTATTACTTTCTCTTCCGCCAATATAGTACCATTGAATAGGTTGCACGGTCACTTTGATTACAAATTGTCAACTTCTCAGGCGTGTTGTTGAAAATTCATTATATTTTTTCATCTTGTTTTCGCTGTGTGATAAGACTACACAACACGCTATTGATCAACTATTCAGTATGTTTGCTTTTACATAAAAATCGCTGAAAACAAAGGTTTCTGTTAGCATTCTTTGGAGGAGGAAGTTGCAGAAAGAATTAGCAAAACCATAGCAATGCAGAAGTTGCCAAGCTCTATGTTGTCTGTTCCAAAATAACAAATCAAGGAAGTGATATAAGCGGAGAGGAAAGCCATCTTAGCCCAAAGGAAGCTAAGCAGATACGAACTACGAAGACAAAAACCTATAAACAGGAAGTGTATTGGTCACTTCCGATCCCTTTCTTTCTCAATCTATGTATTGTGTGTGTGTGTGTTTTACAGTGACTCATTCATTACGTGTCCAGGAACAAGATAGTTTTTATAGTTTTTTTTGTAGTAGTAGTAGTAACGACAAAACAAATCTTTAGTAAATAAATACTGTATCTCACCGTTCTCACATAAACATAGTTCAAATTACATAAATTATCTCTTTTTTTTGTATATATTTCATTATGTGAGTAAAACTCACATTTTTATTTTAGTTTCAAATGCAATTCCATTATAACACTTTTATTAATTTATTTCAAAGGATTCTGGCTTTTCATTTAAGCAAAGGTGGGAGAGTGTGGGAGAAAGAAACTATTGTGTGTCCAACGAACAGATCAAACTTTTGTAACAGATAGGGAAATATTTTTCTTTATATAATACCTCGATATGGCAGTAAATTTGGTAATCATTTAATTGAATTGAAAGTATTATTTACATATGCATCCATAGCGTAAACCTGTGCAATATATGACGTCCATCGCTTAGAACATCTTACGGAAATCCGTGTTACGTACATCTGGCATTAGCCTGTGAGACCGTGGGAAATTTTAGAAAGCTCTGTGTTACACTATCAATATTAGTTAACTCAGTGTTCGATTTGCCGGGCGGATGGGGGGGGGGATATTCCCTGGTGCGTGAGGATTTCATCAATGGTTGTTGACTCTGAATATCATCTCAACCATGAATATCGTTCCCCCCCCCCACCTCCCTCCTTAAAAAATGTTCTGGCGCTCCAATCTATCAAAACATAACGTCGATGAAAAATCATTATTTTCGTAGTTTAGTCTTTGTGGACTTTAATAATTTAACATCGCAGTGAGCGATTGGTTCTACTTCTAACTTCCGAGGGAAAAAGGTTATACATTCCGAAGCCACATTCTTCCTTGCCTCCGATTACGAAAACACACCACCAGTAAGCAATAATAAAAGATCAAAGATAATAGGACATCATCTCCTTTTAGGATTTTGCTCAAATGAAAAGCATTGGTTTATAACTGGTTGTAAAGCTTTGTTCCTTGTCATCCATTGCCTTCTGTGGGTAGGGGTGGGGGTGGGGGTCACTGGTAAGTTATTTTTTACTGTGACAAAACTAGTCGCAGAAAACGGCGGTACATTTTTACCTTCAGCAGAGTTATCCTTTGGTTGCTTCGTATAGTATAGCCCATATGCACCACCTGTCTCTTTACCCACCTTAGTCGCTCTATTGTCATATATGTACGAAATTGAGATAATGAATTGAAAGTGAAAGAATGACAATGTGAGTGAGTGGTAACGCTCACTGCCTTGTAATCAAAGTGTCCTTGCTTCGATAGCCGGTGGGGGCACAAGTGGTTCGGAGCCCACGTTAACCTGTAGATCCCATCCGTCATCGTTATCTTCATCCAATGGAAGGGAATGGCAAACAGCATCGTTTTTCCCTTGCTCAGGAAAATTCGAGCAGAACACCTATCATCAACAGCATCACTTTTCATGGTTTTCTTTTTTGCATGTAAGTAAATTAATTTGCTTTCAAGAAATAAGCATTTAGTGTCGTCTTCCAAAAAATAGTATTTACTATTCTCAACAGTAAACGAATTGAGAATATTTTCCTGTACTTACTGCCTTAAACTTACGTAAATATTTAATTGAATCAATATTTCATATTAAGTTTCAATGTTACAAACATCCTAAATTCATACCTTCGGGGCTTCGAATTTGAATTTTATATTAATGGCCTTTAGATATCTAAGGCACAGGCTGGGATAGGGGGGCGGGGAGAAACTGCGAGAAGGTGTCGGCTAGGGCCTCAGTTGAAGGTACCGGCAATTGCCTAGCATGACAGGAAGAAACCTGAATAAACCTATCAAGATGGTCGGCCGCTGGGATTGAACCCACGACCTCCCGATACTAAGCCAACTTTCTACCACGGCAACTCGGTCCCGGGACTTCAACCCCTAACTCCCTACCATATCGTTTTTTGTTTTCATTGGGTCCCAGATTCAACATTAGTTAGCAGCTCTAGTTTTTTATTTTTGTCGTCAGGTTAGACTTATTATTAAACCCACCCCTTTCCCTCTTAAGTTTAACTAGACCCACTTCATGATTTATTTACCCCTTTCTATAGGGCTATTCTTCAGAAAATGTAGAAAACAAGAAAAGTCCTTGGAATCGTAATGTTCAAAACATTTATTGGGAAGTAATAGTACAGCATTTGATCATTTCTTTACGTTACTTATCGCGTTAAACTTACTGCGTTGTTAAAACTACGCAGAAAATATAAATGCATTTTAGTATCCGAAAAAAAAACTCATATGCTGTCAACGGGGTCACGTCACGACAGCTTATGAAACTACAACAACTTGAACTGAGATTAATGACGAAGACAGGACCAGGGATAGCCGAGGAGTTAGCGCGCTCGCTTATTGTATGCGTGGTCACGGGTTCAAGTCCCTCCGGGCCTGTTGAACGGAGTGTTCGGAACACACTTTACCAAAAACTTTAGGTCCCGTCTTTAGCAGCTCACCAGCTCGTTTGGAACGTTAGTAACAATTCACCAGTAATCAATGACGAAAACAAACGAGCTGTGACATCTGTGCTGGAACAGTGTAGCAACGCATTCGGCTTTCTTCAGGTCGGGAACTCACTTTGTACCATCTTTACTTTATACTGAGTCTAGCATAACGGTGCTAAACGTAGCATTATTGCACCCGGCAACGATGCCAACCCTAGCACTAAGTGCTAAGACTAGCATATTTTCCTTTATGTTAGCATCTAGCACCTTACGTTTGGTACATCTGCAGAATCTAGCACCATTCTTGGTTCCCTTCTTGTTTAACTGTTCTTTGCAGTTTCCTCTCAATCGCTCTCTTTAGCAGAGTGCAGAGAGACAAATCGAAGCTGGAAAGGCAATGAAGAAATTAAATTCTCTTTCCTTCCCTCTTTAAATTCAACCATGGTTCCCAAGGGAGCAGGGGCTTCTTTTAAAAATTTGTCCGCCGCTTTTATGCCCTGACTCTACAAGAGTTGTTTTGAAGTATCGCTTAAAATTAAAACAATGTTGGAAAAAAGAATCATAGCTTAACTCTTGATGCTTTGTTGTATATACTGTATCTATATCTACCTTTGTTTCCACCTTTGTGACCCCCTTCTATTGAACTATCAAATCAATGATGTCATGAGCCAAATGAAATTGGTAAGTCAAGCAGCAGTTTGGTGGTAAGTTACTTTAATACTTTCGCTTTCACTTGTATTATTTCATGTACGATTTTTCAATGCATTTTATTTGATTTTTGCACACATACACACATACATAACATACATCATCATCATCATCATATTCAGCCGTTTTCTGTCCACTGCTGGATGAAGGCCTCCCCCTTTTCCTTCCAAATATCTCGGTCTGCTGATATCCTCATCCATGTAGCTCCTGAAAAACGTTTTATTTTATCTACCTATCTTGCATTTGGACGTCGTCTCGTTCATTTCTTTTCTCTAGGAATCCAATGTAGTACACTTGTCGTCCACCTTCCATCTGTTCGTCTAGCTATGTGACCGGCCCATTTCCACTTCATCTTCTTCGCAGTCCTGATTACATCATCTACGGTACCTTTGTTTCTGCGCGAATGCATTCCTTTGTCTTCCTGTCCCTCCTGGTTATTCCTAGCATGCATCTCTCCATTGCTCTTTGTGAGACTCTCAATATTTGAGTCGTTTGCGCATTCAATGTCCAAGTTTCACACCAACGGGTAAGACACATTGATTTTAAACTTTACACTTCAGACACATTGGTAATTTTCTTTTGAAAATAAAGTGTAGTCTTCCAAACGAACTCCACGCCATTTTACATCTTCTATTTATTTCATCGGTCAACTTGGCATACGATGTTTTGAGCTGACCTAGGTAAACATACTCATCAACTATGCCTATTGTCTCTCCGCTAATCTTCATTTCCCTCTTTGCAGCATGTTGATTGTATATGACCTTTGTTTTACTTAAATTCATTTTAAGACCTATTTTCGAACGCTCATTATTCAGTTCTTCCATTGGTTTGTAGTTCTTCCGCATTTGAAGCAAATAGGACTATATCATCAGCGAACCGTAGGTGATGAAGATATTCGCCATTAATTTTAATTCCAGCTTCATCCCAGTTTAAATTTTGGAACACTTTCTCCAGGACCGCACAAAACAGCTTTGGAGAAATTGAATCTCCTTGCCTTACCCCTTTTCCAACTTTAAATTTTTCACTTTCTTGATGTAGTCTAATGACAGATGTGGCAGTCGAATAAATGTTTTGCAGTAGCTTGATGTACGCATTTTCGATACCTTGATGTTCAAATGATTTAAGTAGTGCTGACAAGGAGACCGAATCGAAAGCTTTTTCGAAATCTATGAATCCCAAACATAGTGGAAGTTCATATTCATTAGTCCTTTCCATAACTTCATTCAATGTTTGTATGTGGTCCATTGTGCTAAATCCACGACGAAATCCGGCTTGTTCCCTTCCCTGATTAAAATCCAAGTCTCGTTCAATACGATTTAAAATAACTTTGGTGAACATTTTGTATAGAACTGACAGTAAACTTATTGGTCTGTAGTTTTCGACGCGTTCTTTGTCCCATTTCTTGTTCAGCAAAATTATAACAGCATTATTCCATCTTCTGGGTATTTCTCTCTTCCTCAGGCACATAGAGAATAATTTCGCAAGTTCCTTTTTCATGTTTTCACCTCCCCATTTAATCATCTCTGCTGTGAGTCCATCTTCTCCTGACGACTTACCGTTCTTCATCCCTCGAATTACTTTATCCACTTCTTCTTTCACTACATCTGGGACATTACATCATTTTCTTCTGAGTCTTTATTTCCTAGCTCTTCTTCGGAGTAGTACAATTCTCTGCAGAAATTTTAAAATATTTTTATAATTTCTTCCTTTTTTCGTGTTACGGTCCCGTCTGGTCTCTTAACTGCAATTATTTGCTTTTTCCCTATCATGAGCTGCTGTTTGGTTTTCTTCAGGCTCTTGTTCTCCTCGATTGTATTCCTAACAAGATTTTCGTTATATCTTCGTACATCCTCTCTTATTTTCTTCCTTACGGTTTTATTTAGTTCTATGTATTCAATCCTTTGGATGTAATTTTCCTCTTCTTTCATTTCCCTTCTTTTCTTCATCAAGAGTTTAGTTTCTATTGAGATTTTGCTCACTCTTTTCTTTCTGGTGCCTGCTATTTCCTTGGCTGTCTCTCTCACTATCTCGGTCGGTATTTTATTTCTGCTATTGATGTCCTCTTCATCCTCTACCTCTTCCAAGGCGCTGAATCTGTTGCTTAGTTCTATCTCGA
>JAGDQP010045862.1:0-15473 GCA_022664845.1 Lepisma saccharinum
GAGGTCTGTGTTCAATTGGCCCTCACACCGTGAGTTGAAAGCGAATGGAGATCAGGCGAAGGTCAGTTGTTGGTGTGGGTATAGCCAACATACTACGTGGTTGTGGCAGTTCAGTTACACCGTGAAAGTGCGGAAGGACAGAGTGAACATGGGACCTCCACAGAGCGTCATAAGGGCGTGTATGCTGTACGAGTTCAAACTGGGGTCAAACGCAGCTGCAGCGGTGGTTTACCAAGTTTAAGGACGGTGACGAAACACTCGAAGACGCACCAGGTGCAGGAAGACCAACACAGGTACCAAATGAAGATCTTCAGGCAGCAATTGAGGCGAACAGTGGCCAGACATGTGAGGAACTGGGACTACAATTCAGTGTGAGTGGAGAAACCATTCGGCAGCACCTCCATCAACTTGGGAAGCACTACAAGTTGGGTCGATGGGTCCCACATGATTTGACTCCAGGCCAGAAGGCAACGCGAGCAGACACCTGTGTTTCTTTGCTGTCTCGTCTGAGGAAGTAGCTATTTCTGGACAGGGTGTTGACATGCGATAAGAAGTGGGTTCTGTACGAAGCTCCACGGCGCCATCATCATTGGTTAACATCCCATGAACCGGTTCCAAAACAGCCGAAACCAGCACTGCACCAGAAGAAGGTCCTCCTGTGTAAATTTGGTAAATTTTATTTTTATATGGGCCAGTCTAATAACTTTGGACTTCGGCCCGTCACGATTTGCCTTTAGCTGTTAAGTGTTAAAATCCACACCCATGCCCCTGCCGGGACTCGAACCCGGGACCTTCGAGCCGATGGCCTACCGCCCCAGACCGCTCGGCCACCCGGCGGTCCTCCTGTGTGTTTGGTGGACTGCTCGCGGCATCATGCATCTAGAACTGCTACTAGCTTGTCAGAGCATCAATGCAACTGTGTACTGTCAGCAGTTGAGCAGTGTTCAAGAAAAACTCAAAACTCTGTAGCCAGCACTTCTGAATCGCAAAGGGGTCCTCCTGTTACAGGACAATGCCAAGTCCCACGTAGCTAGGATGACCCGGGACACCATTCTACCCCTTGGATGGGAAACACTATTGCATCCGTCATACTCCCCGGACATTGCACCGTCCGATTTTCACCTGTTCCATTCCTTGGACAATCACCTTAAAGGACGCCAGTTCAAATCCCTAGTAGAGGTTCAAAATACACTTGATACCTTCTTCGCTTCACGGCCCACCAAGTTCTACCGCGATGGAATCCATGGCCTTCCAGAACGTTGGCAGAAGGTCGTCGATGCTGATGGGGACTATTTTTGATCTTTCAGGTACGTCTTAGGTGACATATCGATGTTCGAAGGTGGGGGGTGAAGAAGCGACAGAACTTTCTTGCTTACCTTTATAAATTGGTAGCTGTCACTGAATGCAGGAACGTTAAATTGGATTATTCATTGACAACAATATGACGTGGGATTATCACTTCAAACTCTATGCAATAAGCTTTCTTCTTCTATAGGCAATGAATGAAGTTCTCGACACAATAGGGTCCTGCAACAAGAAGCTATTTTAGCTCTCAAACGGTAAGAAATTTCACAAAATGTTTCTTCCAAAAGTAATGAATTCCTTATTCAGTATTTGTTCCAAAAAATGAACAATCATCCCAAATTTCCATGTGAAATTTTTAAAATAACTCCCCGTAGATATTTTTCCACACCATCGATATCGGTTTGTGGGTGTTAAAATATAGTTCAGAAAAATTATTTTCACGGTGTCGAAACTTCAGGATTTTGTCAGCAACTGTGGAAAATTTCAGCAAAAATTAAGAAAACTATAGTTTTTACAGGTCTGTTCCTCAGTTAAACGAATTAAAAAACAGTCCTGTAGATACTTTTTTCTTTTTTGTAACCTTGGCTTCGTAGCGTATGAAGTAAAGTTGTTTTTACTCCATAGTACATTTTCATTTTAGAATGATGTCAGCACGAAGAATGGGAAGTTTAAGTAGTAGTTTGCTGTTTCACATTTAACTGAAACCTATTTTTCTGCTTTGAATGTCTACTACTTAAAAATAAATAAAATAACAATTGTGGTTTAGTTTCAAGCATTTAGCATAACATAGATCTCTCTCTCTCTCTCTCTCTCTCTCTCTCTCTCTCTCTCTCTCTCTCTCTCTCTCTCTTTCTTTCTTTCTTTCTTTTTTCTCTTTTTTTTCCGTATGTTTGTGTGCCTGTGTTAATTTTATCTGGCTTAATATCTACTTGAAATTTTGATAGAATCTTCTGTGCAGTTCAGAGCATAATTTTTCATCAATATTCTTTCGTTTTGCAGGAAAACTCGGAAGAGATGTACAGCTTAGATAATGACTCGTTTCTCAACAGTCTAGAAGCAATGACCATACAAAATTATTGGACTGATAACGTGAAACACACCAAACTATAATATCAATGTGTGGGCCCTTTCTTTAGTGTTATATGATTGATAATTTTAGAAATAATATTTTGAGATGTGTATTTTTTCAAATGAAGTATGTGTAGTTGTAATATGTAGCTTAGGTTTTGAAAAGCTACCTTTTACAAATGTTCATCAAAAAGTATTTTTTTAATTACTTTTAGTAGTTTTAATATAGCACCGTCTAATCTGTGATCATCTTTTCATGTTTTGTAAATACTGTATAGTCTTATTTGTTTTTAATTGTGTGTTTAGAAGTGTAGCAAAGTGTTCCAGTAGATACAAACAATTTTAAGATTTGATTTCCTTCAGTCGTTTTGACAGCAATCTTCTACAGTTCGAAGCAAGTTTCTTTAATCCTGAAGTTGCAGTCAGAATTTATATATATTAATAGTATTCTTTGCAAATTCAGATACTATTTTATTACAAAATATGTATACTTTGTTTCCTTTGACTTCGTGAGAGATCACAAAACCAATTGAATGGTCCACGGAAAGAAACGTCAAACTCCAGCTGGAATGATTTTGAGAAAAATGAAACCTAAAATTTAAAGAGTAATGTATTTCCTTGTATATTGAATTTTTACACGCTTATTTCTCGGTAATGTGTAACGTTTTTTCCGATGGAGGTTATGCTCAGAATAAGTCTAAAATAAGCTATTAGATGGCAGTGTTATCTGAATTTTCGTAAATAGTGGAGTTTGACGTTTGTTTCCGTGGACCCTAGCTGTCTTTAAGTTTTCAAGGATGGGTTGTTTGAGTATTTCATTGTTATTTATATTATTTGCTCATTCTAATCATAACTTTAATAGCTTTTATAGGTTGTCATCTAAAATTTGTTCATGATTTTCAGCGTGTACGATTGCGTTGTGATTTTTAAAACTATCGTATTTTCTATGTAGTGCTTTTTCCATAAAAGAATACTAGTTTTATTTTAGGCTGCAATGCCACTTCATACTTCAGCATTACTTCCAATGACTACTCAGTTTTAGGAATACAAACGAATGCATTATTGTTGTAAAATTACTCTGAACCATGTGGCTATGATGAGATGGGCAGGTGTAAAATCCATTTTCGATGTAGTAATAAAGTGAATAATTAGGTTCGTCTATTTATTAAGTGGGCGTTATATTGAGTACAAACTTATCTTTTCGATTGTTCAAATTCATGGTACTAATTCATATTGAGAACTAAGATCTATTATTATATTGTTTTAAGCATTATTCATTGGAACTTCTATTTCCGAATGTGTTTAGAGAAAATGTATGTAAGAAAGGAGTACGAAGTATTGTTAAAAAAAATTTCTTACTTCATTGATTCTATATTTACATTATTGTATTAAAAAAATAGTTCATAAAAGTCGTACTTTATTGAATACTATCATCTTTTAAATTCTACCAACATTAGAGAAAGAGTAAATGAAACAAAATTTGAGTACACGTCAATAGTTTAAGAACTATTCAAATTTACTATTCTTGACCTTAAAACATTGCTCATTCTTATGTATAGTTAGAAATAACCGAAAAAACTGGGTTGGTCTCATTCATTTGAATCTTGGTGAAGGAGAATTAGGCCGAATAACAAAGAATTCTAAATACTTAAAGGCATTTGTTAAGAGCGAAGAAGTTCACATGTGAACGATTTAACGTTTCTTACAACACTAGACAGGTCCTTGCAAATAACATATGGTAGTCCGTTGGAGCTTTGTTCCTGACTGTATATTGAATGAAACTTTACAACAAATATTTTCCAAGTCTCTATTGGTAAGGAAATTTGTTTTGGAGAATAGTGTTCATTCAAAAAATATAATAAGCGTACCTGGTCATGTTGTTGAAACAATCATGTTCATCTTTCACTTGAATGTTTTAACATATCTAGGTATTTGACACATGGTATTTCTAAAATTATATGCAATTCATTTTGAGACGAGAAAGATGGAAAAATATTAATAGAAAGAGAGAATACAAAATATTGTTAGATTTCCAGATCTATTAGTCTGGAACTAATGGTCAAACATTTCAAGATTTCATAGAAGTGCATGTTCTTTCAAGTGTCATTAGTACCTACAACCAGATGTTTTAAAGAATATAAATGTATCTAGCAGACAGATATCCAAACTAAGCAGCAAGGTCGCCCATAACCACATTTACTTTGAAGTAGTTGAGAACCTCAGTGAATTCTTTCTTTTAGGCATAATAAAGGAAGTACAAATGGCAACTTTTTAACCTGAAATTGGTTCATTGCCAAGCGGCATAATATACTTGTAAGAAAAATTAATACCTTGCAAAATGTGTTATGTATTGATGTATGTTTTGTGTAACTGTATATAAATTCAAATAGGAGCACCTTGTTAACAACTTCTAATAGCTAGTGTATGTGCGAATTATGAATGTAAATATTGTGGGCGTGCATTATAACTAGATGATATGTTCTTGTCATATAAATTCTTTTAGGAGTTCTTTAAAACTCAGTTTGTTAAATGCGAATGAATGGATACTCTCTAGTCGTTCTTGGAATTGTTTTCCTGTTATCAGTAAAAGATATTTCGCCATAATGAATCTCAGTTGAGTTTTCTCTGTACAATAACATTGTAAATCATTTTTAATGTACCGTATTGCTTTCCCACACGAAAAAAAGTGATACAGTAGCGCTTTCTTTCAAACTTCTTAATTTTAATTTTACTGTAAAATCTCATTCAAAAGGAATTGTTTCAAAATTTTGCACTTAAAGTGAAAGACAACTCTTTCTTCTTTAAGATTTATAAAGTTAATATAATATTAAGAAAAACACTGAACAGTTCTTACAGATGTTGTGGATTGTCATTCCAGTACGTTAATAATGCATTATATAAAGTGGTCAGTACTTTCCTTGGATATCACTTGAATAGTATCAGTGCGTTGTATTCAACGTGTTGTATGTGACTCACTCTTCCTTCGTGAAAATTCTTGACCAATTTGATAGAACATACAGTTAAATATGCTGACACTAAGTAGGAGCCTCAGGTCAGCAAGTTAAATATTAAAATGTCCATACAATTTCAATGTTCCTTCACCTACAGATTTGCCAAATTATATTTTCTGATGTGTACAAGAATTAAATTGAATAAATTATCTTAACTTGTTACGAAATTTAAATTTATTTAACTTTGTGTATTAAAAGTTTACATAACATTTCGACTCATAGAAGCCTCAGCTTGAATGTGTGCCTTATTCTCAAATAAACATTAGTTTTTGTTGTTTGGTTACCCATAACAAACTATTTACATAATATTACTTCTACATCATTGTCACGTAGACTTTCTAACCAACATAAAAAGGTTATACAAATTCTTAACATTACAATTAAATTTTCTGTTCAAACAGTCTTAAAATGTTCTGTAGAGTTACAAAAGGTTTTATGTGAGAGGTATTTGTTGCACTTTAACTTAGTATACAATATTCTAGTAAACTCTGTGTAAAAGCAAATGCCGGGATGGCACCTTCAACATATGCCCTGTCCTTTCCCCTCCTTTATCCCGGCCTGAGTCTTAGATGCCTAAAGGCCACAAATAGAAAATTCAAATCTGTGTAAAAGCAAAATACACCATACGATTTTATATCAAGAATTTCTCTAACAACAACAAATCTATAACATGTTTTTGTTGATGTGCGCAATATATGAAAATTCACTTTTAGATTATTGTCAATTAAAACTCCTCAATAATTAACACTTTCTTCTTTGATGAAGGATACACAAAGACAGTTTTCTTTTACATTACAACTATAAAATATTAGTTCTTTATTCATAGCAAGTGTATGCGAGAAAGTTAATTTAGTTTTATGTCTCAGTAAGCGAGCATTTAAACCAAGAAGTTATTATTTTTTGGTTCAGTTTCTACCGTTTCAAATATTTCTAGCCATGATTTCCCATCAATAGTTAAGGTAATATCAGCAAACGATTGGATGTGCCATCTTACTTGCAAATTATATAAATAATTTATGTATATAAGAAATAAAATGGGGCCTAATACTGTTCCTTGAGGTAGTATTTTTTTTATTGCAATAAAAAATTCTGTTAAAGTAGACTACGAAAAACATTTTCTTTTCTTTCTGTGATGCATTTATCAAGAGTAATAAAGCCTTGCTTCGAAACAGTATCAGTCTTGCACTTAATTGGGCGCCGCCATGTTATAATGTAATCAATCTGCCGACTGCTTGTAATTAACATACAGATGATATTTGATTTGTTAGTATTGTTAAAAAGATATAACAAAAATGGATCGAAAGAAATAGTATAAGTGGTGAAAGCGTTTCTGTATGCCTTAACACGTCATTTAGTTCGTTTCATTTAAAACTGATTTTTACTTTTAATACTTCTTTAAGATATTGATATATTTTGATAGCACTAATTTATAGCAGCTCTTTTTTTCATGATTAAATCATAAGATATCTTCTAATAATGCTCTTTAGAACATTATTAGAACACCTGTTCTAAAATTACCTATTTTTTCTGTAAAAAAATGTAACCTTTTACATCCGACAATCGTATACATTTTTTAATGAATGCTAGTGAAGCATTTTTCAATAACTTAAATTATAAAAAGTTAAAAGTTGCGTTCGCTAACCAATTGCGCCAAATTGTCAAGACATCAAACTTGACACAAACTAGCGATAAGAAGAGCACTGCAAGTTAAGACTGACGATGTCAGTTTCGAGCAATTTCTGTCATTAAAAATATATTTTGCTGTTTTAACTTAATGAAGTGTGTTCTGCAGATTTGTACATTAATTATTTCGTTAAGTGAGGATGTGAATGTTCTTTCTCTGTCTTTTTTTTTTTCTTCTTCAAACTTCTGAATAAGAAACGTAACATAGAGTGAAGCATATAGCTACGGAAATAGTACGAATTGATTACGTCAAACAAGGGCGCCGATTTCTGTGTAACTTTGGGGGTGGGGTGGCATTCAGATTTTTGTGTTGCCAGATGAGTATCTAAGAAGGCACATATACAAATCCAATTCAGATTTTGAAACAAATATTGTATATTCATAAAAAGAAAACATATAATAATATACATATTGTCATTATGAAGGCTTCCCCAGGCCCAGCTGTTACAGAATTTAACAATGTTTGTATAACGTTAAAAAAAAGTTCACTAAAGCATATGTTCTAATAAGAACAAAGTTTCTGCTGTTACTAGAAAATAAAACTTAGGAAATAACAGAAACTAATGTTAGTCTATGCAGAGGGGTTATTCAGCTTTTCCAAACGTGGTTCTCTTTGTCCGGTTCACCCTTCCGCCGCGCTACTGCTTTATTGGACAAATGTTGTTTTTCTTCTTTTAATGCTCGGTTCTCAATCTCGAAAGGCATGGTTCAAGAAGCTTCTGTCTCACCTACAGTGAGAAAAAAATATTTGGACAACAAGTTCAACAAAGAAAAAAAACAGACTTATCACACGCAAACGTGGTCCATTTCGAAATATCTTACCAGTTTATGATAATTTGGATACCTTAGATAGAATGCTATAGAAATAACTACCACTCCATACACCTGCAAGGTAACAGGCAACGAAAGAGTGACGACTACGTAAATTGATCGCAAAAAAGGTATTTGGACAACACCATATACACTCTCGAAAGAAATGTTCTAGGAATCCTTTTGTGTACAAGAGCACTCTACGTGGTGTATTGAAGCAATCCACACTGTGTCGCATAAAGCAGCAGCATGGGGAACAAATTTAGTTGAACAACATTGGAACTGCTCATTTTAATTTCAAATTACCTGTAGAAGATAAAACGTGAGACGGGATTATCTCCGTCTCTCTGAGATGATTATGTCACATAGCTGTTATGTTTTATGTAGTATTATTTTATTTTTGTGAAGGCCTATTTACAGCCTTCACGTTTTTAACTTTTCTGCTAAAGACCATCTACATCTTTAGTTTTTATTACGATTTTATTTTTCTGAAGAGCTTAGATCTTCATCTTTTATATGGTTTTATCATTTTATTTAACAGCTATTTTTAGACGTGACAAAGATAAGGGGCTTCCCCCGTATCGGGACGGGCGTAAGCCATAGTGCTGTTACCGCCCATACAATTAATTTTATCTTTATCTTTATGTAGAAGATAAAAGGTACTGAGACATAGCCAAGCTTGTTGGAAAGCAATGCTCTACTGTTGGATACATCATAAAGAAACATAACTAACTAACTCTATGGCTTATGGAACTCGCAAGTTCATCGCCGCAGTAACAAACGTTCGCCATTGGATTCTATCCTGGGCAATATCAAGCCAGTTTTCATCACGAACACCTACTTCTCGAAGATCTCTTCTAATATTGTCCTCACAACGACGTCTCGGTCTTCCCAATGGCCTCTTTCCATCGGGCCTTCCAACCAGGATAGAATATAATCTTCGTTTTCCCCCATCCGAGCTACATGCCCTGCCCACCTTAGTCGTCTCGATTTCATTATTTTTACAACATCTGGTGAATCGTACAGTCCGTAAAACAGAATAATTATTGGGTGTTCATTCTGGTCAACTAAGGAAACTAACTGCGCAGAATGAAACTACATTATTCATTCTGTGAACAAAACTCAAAGAATTAGTGCTAAAGATTTGGCTACTTCACTTGCCTAGGATATGCAAGTTGTTACAGATGTGAACAAAAAAATTGGGATTCAGAAGATGTGTAGTCAGAAACAAAACATGCATATCAGAAGAAAGCAGAAAGAAGTTGTTCTAATTTTCCACGAAATATCAATGAGTGCCTGGAATTTTGGAAAAAAGTTTTTTGTTTTTTTCCTCTAGAATGAGACGAAGATAAACTTGTATTGTAGTGATGGATATCAGGACATGTGGCGAAAGAAGAATGAAACTTTCAGAAAACAGAACATTGCTTTAACTGGTAAAAATTTTGGAGGGTCTGTTAAGATTTGGGGTGGTGTGATTACCAATAAAGTGGCCAGTATTCATACCTTGGATACACATCTAAATCCCATGTTTTTCAATGGATTTTGGGTTGTTCAATGAAGTACTAACATTAACTTACATATTCTAGGCGAGTGAAGTAGCCAAATCTTTAGCACTAATTCTTTGAGTTCTGTTCACAGAATGAAGAATGTAGGTTTCATTCTGGGCAGTTAGTTTTCTTGGTTGGCCAGAACGGATTCTGTTCCGCAGTAATAGCTCTGTTTTATGTTTCTTTATGATTTATCCAACGGTAAAGCATGACTTTCCAACAAGCTTGGCTTGCCTGAAACCGTGTGGATTGCTTCAATACCCTAAGTAGACTGCTCTTGTACATAAAAGGATACCTAGAACATTTATTTCGAGAGTAGTGTTAGGTTTTCCAAATATTGTTTGTTTTCGATGATTTTTCGTAGTCGTCACTCTTTCGTTGCCTGTTACCTTACAGGTGTATGGAGTGGTAGTTATTTCTATAGTATTCTTTCTAAGGCATCCAAATTATTATAAAAGGGCAAGAGATTTCGAAATGGTCCATGTTTTACATGTGATAGTATGTTTTTTCTCTTCGTTGAACTTGTCCAAATAGTTTTCTTACCCGCTGTATATAGTTTCCTTATTTATATGTTGTATTAGAAACTCAAAATTACGGTATTAACGGCAAACAATAATTGCATCCAAACAGCAGTTTGACGGATATATTTTCTAGTACAAGTCTGCTCCTACTTTTGTATGAGTTCTTCTTGTTGCTTACTTTTCTTGTATATATTTTTTTCTTAAATTATGTTTGTATATGACAAAATCACGATGAATCCCTCGGAACGCCAAGATAATCTCACGGAACTCCAAGATTAGTCATTTTCGACCCATGTATATTTCTCGTATCAAATAAAGTACTTGTTCAAAATCAAGGAATTTTAGAGTATGGGTGTATTTATTTATTGTATTTTTTCAAGTAGATACTACAAAATAATGATAAATACAGAAAAAACTAATACATCATATTAACCTTGTAACCATTTTCATGGCTGCACAAAAATAACGGTAGCATGAGTCTCTTACTTATTTACACATATAAAGTACTACATATAAAACTACCAGAATCAAACTACCTTACTCTGTCTCACATGTAAAGCTCACCGTATCTGTTGTATTCTGATTCTTGCAAATAAAGCGCTTACATTGCTGACAGTATGCGGAGTACTTGTCTTTACCACTACACAAGCAGCATCGTCCATGTTTCTTCGCTCCTTGATTGAGAAATTATAAAGTCTAGCTCGTTTGGAAAGAGACGTGTGATCATTAGAACCAACAACAACTTGTAATTTAATATAAAATGAAATTTTAAAATAGTTACACAAAACGCCAAGATTGGGTGAAATTGACTCATGCTTGATTTTCTTAAATTATTTCACAATAAATACATGGGTTTGTCATTATCTCCCATAAGATTTTCGGACATGTACGTGAAGAGTACACAGAATTTCACTCTCCCATGTAATGACTAATGGACAAAATTTATATTTTGACTGTATGGGTCATTTTTGACTCGATCTTGGCGTTCCGAGGGACAGAAAACACGTTTTCATTTTTCTTTTCTTTTTTTTTACTAAATGGTCTTTATCGGTTTTATGCACGAAACTCCAGAAATAACACAAGCAATGCACGAATTAACTCTCAGCCAGGCGAGGGGTATTATACGTGATGTAATTTATATAAGTACTGTAGCATACAAGTTTCAGGGAGGAATTTATCAATGAAATAGATTTGCTAAAGGGAGATAAGCTTCGTAGAAGGGGAAAACGAATGACCATGTACTGTAGAAATAGGAGAACCGACTTCACCTTATCGTTTGGGCCCCTCAATTAGGGCGGCCCAATTCAACTTTGGGGGGGGGGGGCTAGGGCTCCCAAAGCCCCACCGGGATCGGCGCCCTTGACGTCAAACCAATCAGAAGATGATTTTCGTTGTATGACGTAAAAGATTGAGTTCTCATTATTTCATGCTATATTTCTACGTAACGGAAAATCGTAGCGCTGAAATTTCAAAAACATTATATATTATTTAATCTGATGTACACAATCAAGTTTTAAAATATATAAGGACCGTGAAAATGGAAATGTCCATTTAACATGCATGAAGTTTACTCATGCTTTCGTCAATTTTAACAGCTTGTCTGCTTGGTAGTAACTAAAACAACTTCAATGATACACATCGTACTCCACAATTTTAAAATTTCTGCTGTAGAATTCTATGGGATATTGTATCAAATGCTTTAGCTAGATCTAAAAATGTAGACCAAAAGTGAAAAAGTAATTTACTAAACTTTACAAAATATTTCAGTTACTGTAAGTACAGCATCTGATTTACTCATTTCTGTTCTGAACCTGTGTTGATTATTTGAAAAAGATATTATTTGGTGTAGAAATACAACCAACCTTTGTAATGCATTTTTCTAAGAGCAGTTACTTACAAAGAAATCGACCTATAGTTACTGACAGCAACTTTTGAACCTTTCTTATGTGTAGGTTTTATTATTCAACATTTAAAAGCATAAAGAAATACACCAGTTTCCAAACTTAAACATATGACATAATGGTTCCACAACGAAGTCTTTTGCACACTTCAATACGTCCGCAGTGATTTTATCAATAACAGGTAAATAAAATTTTTATTTAATTATAAAAGATTTCATTTCATTTCTAGTTATAGGTGTGAAAAAGAGTGAATTTGGATTTTGAAGTGAAAATATTCTATACAATGCGAAGTTTAAGCTTTTTCTTTTAGTAAAATTAGATAAAAAATAAATTTTTAATTTATCATCATATTCGTAACAATCATTGTCGATGAACGTCTCCCTATGCAGTGTACAATTATAGTAGGTATTTCGACTTTTGCGCCTACTATATCAATTCGTAACAAGATTCTTTAATAATTTCGCAAATAGATAAGCGTTTTTTGAAATATTTTATACATTAGAAAATATAATTTGGCAAAAATATCTCTCAAGACGAAAGTTCTCGAGTAAAATGTTTGGAGCCTTTCCTTTATAGTCAGATTGTAAAACTACAAACGTGCAACAAGAAAAATAATTTACAAAATGAAATTATTTACATTTAATAACCTGATGATTGTCAACGCACATAAAGATACTTGTTTATCTTTTACCTTTTGCGGTGTAATCCTAAGATTTTCTTTTATGAGCATAGTTAGTTTCATTTATCAGAAACTTCTTCAAGTAATCCATTTGCTGAAAAATCTTGTCTTCCATTATCGTTGTCAGTCTAACTTCTCATTCTTTGGCCTTTCTTCCTATCTTAACATTATTATATTTATGTAGTCTGGATTTTAAGTTCTCGCAGTTACTTCTTCGTAAATTGTAATATGAACGTAAATTCTTACATGTACATCAATACCCAATTTTATTTCTGTTCTCTCCTTCTCTTATGTATTTCAAATGTTTAACATATTCTTTGTGCTGTGTGTGTTCAATCTGTCGTATTCGCATGTTACTTACAAATGGTGTCGTTTAGTAATGGATCTTTGAGCTACTTTTTATAGTCCCAGCACGTAATTTTTTTAACTGGTTATGTTGGCATCTAAAGTCAGCAATGAGAAACACTGTGATATATTAATAAAAAGAATAAACTTCACAAGAACAAAAGAAATGAACCGAAATGAAGGTAAGACACGATTCTGTGCAAATAAAGTTACCTGAATGAAGTCCGTAGTTAATTAACAAATGAAATATATAATCAATAATGTAGTTTATATATAATTTAACATAGAACAAGGTGGAAAATATTTATCTCAAATATATGAACAAAATAATGACACCTTGATCTGAGTTTTACCGGGTGTTCCAAAAGTTATGCAACCTGCTGTTTCACAGTACTTACTATGAAACTAAAACATGAAATATAGCCCTATATATTGAGAAATTGTAACGCATTAACCAACGAAACGTCGATCATCAGTCTCGCACACTTACAAAAAAATGTTTCCAGGGTCTGGGAAGGTTTTTAACGAACTGTGTATATTCTTGCACAAAACCCATTTGCTTAACTGATTACAACATTTCTCAGTGTCACGAGAGAGCCTGCATGGCTGTTTATCGAACATGAAAAACTCCCTATCTAAAAATATTACACGTTTTGTGGTTTGTTTTTTGTCCCCCTCAGTATTACAATGGGCTCTGTCTACTTCACTATTTGTTTTCAACGAAAAAGGCCAAGTTAAAACTGTTAGGGAATATTTGACTTGAGTATACCCGGAAACAATAACATTTAAAATTCTCGTTCTGTCAGTTATTCATTACATGAAAATAGTGAAACAGAATGACTTCCCAGGATATCTCCTCTGTTAGACAGTAATTGCACATCGCGTTGAATATGAAAGCTTCAGTGAATTTTGACAACGAATTTTAGGTAAGTATTATATTCAGAAGTATTTCCCAACATATCCACGTGGTATCCATATTGCGTCCTTTTCTAATACCTTCAGCTTCATTTCAAGATGCAGTAAGTGTTGCTTGTTAGCTTCATTTTCAACATTATCTATACTTATTTTATATGCCATTGAAGAATACCTATCACGTCAGACAATTTGTTCATATTCACTTCGTAAGTTTACTACTTATAACGCTGTAAGTACTTCATACATCAACAATGAAAACTTTATTTTAACAGGGGATATCTGACAGTCCTAGTTTCTTCTAGAATATTGTATGAATTGCATTCCTTATTTCATCATGATCGTGGTCATGTTACCTTTCAAAAACCTTTGAGCCTGAGCTCTGAGTAACAGCGTTCCTTATCTTCCTATTTAATGTATTTTCACTATCTTTTTCCGTAAAAGGACATCCCCCGTTATAATGTTAATAAATTTTCTAGCTTTTAATATTATAAGTAACAATTACGTGCTCCAAAACTACTTGTCCTCCTCCTCGTACTACTAAATAATAATAATATAAGAAAATTATATAACAACACGAAAATTTATTACCGACGAAGTTTCGCCTAATTGATTTAGATTTTTTTCAAGTCAAATCAACACAGCACCCCTACTTGTGTCTGTGTTGGTTTGACTTGAAAAAGACTATAGCAATGAGGCGAAACGTCGTCGTTAATAAATTTCCGTGTTGTTTTATAAGGTAAACGCACCAGTAATGGACTTTTCAAAAGGAATGTTGCAAAAATTAAATTTTCTTGATGGTGGGAATTATTAATTACGTGGAGAAATTTAATTTAGTAGGTTCTGGTGCCACTGAATATGTTTCGCTCGTAACAAGTTTAGTCTTGTTTTCGTGCCATCAAGTTAAATTACACTCGGTGATCACAACCACTGTTTGCTGCTTTCTGTTAAGCAAGTGGTTAAGGTAAGAGTTTTTATTCATAACATTATTATTACAAGTACTTTCGTTATTCTGTGCTATTCTTTGTTGCTACTAGATGCGTAAATATCAAACCGGAATTTATCTACAGAAAAGACACAGTGATTGGATGACAAAACTATTTTATTTGAAGTATTGGCCATCGCTAGCGATACATTTCTGCCCTCGTTCCGACAATGTGTGGATGCCAGACCAAAAGAACTGTGCCTCTTGTGCTGCAAACCAGTCATCAAGCCATTTTCGTAAGATGTGAAGCGCTGGTCAGCAAGTGCGTGTCCCATGGATGCAAAGAAGTGAAAATCAGAAGGCACCAAGTCTGGTGAGTAAGTCGCATGCGGAAGGATTTCCCAGCCAAACGTCGCAATAGTTCCCTTGACCGGTTTTGCTGTGTAGTAGGGTGCATTATCGTGAAGCACAATCACTTTATGTTGTCTTTGGTCATATTCTGGTCGCTTTTCACGCATAGCTTGATGCAAATCTATCATTTGTTGTCGGTAATGTTGGGTATTAACGATTTCGCCAGGTTTAAGCAGTTCATAATAGATCACTCCCTTCTGATCCCACCAAACGCAAAGCATTGTCTTCCGTAGCGATTTGGTCTTGCAGTCGATGTCGCCGGTTCTCCTGGAGTTACCCATGATCTTTTACGCTTAGGATTCTCGAAATAGATCCACTTTCCGTCACCAGTCACAATTCGATGGAGAAATGATTT
>JAGDQP010045863.1:0-15472 GCA_022664845.1 Lepisma saccharinum
CAACGCGACAAATTTAAAATCGTAAATATGAAATTAACTAGCCATTATTGTACACGCATAGCTCAGAAACATAAAGATAATGAAAATCAAAGCTTTGTACTAGCTGGGTATTATTAATGGTACTAGTATAACAATTGTGAGGAACCAGATCAAAAGTTAAGATTTATTTAGATGGATTATGAGGTTAATACTTAGAATATAAGGGTAGCAATAATATGATATGGAAAGTATAAGTTTCTGGTTTCATGTATGATATATTACACATCACAGATATGTTCCAGGGAACAATTTCAAGCTATGTCAAAAATTACTCTGGCCTCTATGTGAGGGACAAGAGTGAACGCAAGTGTCAGAAAATATATTTAGTGAAATGAAAATTGTAAATTGCAAGGTAACAATATTGCGACAGGCCGATAGTATGTATAAGAAATAAGGAAGGATTGGCTCAAATGAAGTTACACACTGTATTTCAAATTCATATTTTAAGCATATAATTGGTACGTGATCATTATAGGAAATGAAATAGTTTAAATATAAATGTCGAGAGAGGTGCATACATTCCTCATAATTTAATTGATATTTTAAACACTAAAACTTGATAATATTCAAGTCAAATGAGAACAAATCCCATAAATTTCACCTGAAGTAGTCCCGCACACACGGAGGCTTTGAAGGGTACGATTTTATTTTCCTGTGTTCCAGCAAACATAATTCACCACAGAATTGACAATTCATTTTAATATTTCTATAGGTATCCTCATGCGAATCAGGTGTTTTTTTTTCAGTCCACGTACATAGTTGACATTTGCATAGTACACGTCTTTCAAGCTATGCGCTCATTGTGATCGTTCAATAACTCATCTGTGTTAAGCGATGACGTTTGATTAGTTCAGCTGTAGAATCTTCAATTGCCTGATCTCTCCACATTGAAATTATTATGTTGAGTATCCATTCCCCCACAGCCGTAAAATAATAAGCTTAATCCCCCCATGCAAAGGAACACTAAACTAAAAATGTTTAATAAACTAAAAGTAAATTTCTTGCAAAATATCAATAACAGTAATTTTTGCTGCATAATCTCGCCCAAGCCTCGACTCTTACTGTGAAATATACAGATCATTTATCACCGAGACTGCAAGGAGATTAGAGTCCTGAACGGGCCGGGTTAAGGCCTGGCCCGGTCCGCCCGCTCAAATGTTCGGACCCGCAGTCCGCCGGCCCGTCGGTCTGCTCGATGTTTTGGCCCGCATGCGGTTCCCGCTCGCAGTCCACATGTAACTTTCCAGCCCGCCCCGCCCCTGCCTATACAGGCCCGCACCGATGAGGTAGTCTTTATAAAGAAACTAGAAAGTGTGTCTGTGTGTCTCTATGTATGTTAGCAATAGAAATCTACATGCGTCCATTCAAAAGTGACGAAGATACAATAATAGGAACAACGAGAGAGACAAGGAGGAAGGGGAAAATAGTCCGTACTGATTGCAGCAATGAAGGAGAAGCGGAGCAGTCCAATAAGAAAACCAAGGAGGATGAGAAAAGTAAAGAGAATAAAGAAGTGAACGCTTTGCTGGATGATGCAACCGCAGCGGGATCCAAGGAAGGGCAAATGTGGCAGCTTGGGATGATGAAGGCTACCCAAATATTTGAAAAGGACGACCCAATGACAAATCCTAAGGACAAGTTTGATGAGGACGTAAAATTTTTAAAGGATCACTTTGAAATCTCGAAAATAGGTGTAAACAGATGAAATCCTTGAGAAGTTTCTTGTCAGTTAGGCTATAATGATCTCCGAATTACAAGGAAGTGTATAAGAACTCAGGAAACAGTTTCAAGACCAAATTTAGGAAAATCATCAGTTAAGGATGGGTGGAGAAGCTACAAATGCTCTGCGGCCAAACCAACTACAACTAGAAATCGCAAGGCTTGAATGAAAGAATGAATTCCTAGCAAAAGACAGAAGAGAACTGGAAAAAGTTAATGAAAACTTAGAAATGGAAGTAACTAATCTTATAGTCATGCATATGAAAAATGTAACCAGATTGTTAAGCTAAATGGATCATTATGATATGAAAAGCGATATGATAGTAGAAGACAAGAACCAACTGAGAGCAAGATTAAAGGAGACACAGGAAGAAGTAAAGAAACTGCGTCAGAAAAATGAAGAACTCACTAAAGAGAATAAAGATTTTATGCAGAATTTTATGGATGCCAAGATTGAAGCAGAGAAACAGCTTGCAGAGCTCCGTATGGAAAATACTTGCATAAAGAAGAAAAATGTTGATATTATGAACATTCTAAAGAAAAGATCAACAAGAATGGAAACGGATCAGTTTGGGGCTCTAAGGACTATGGCAGAACTATCTAGTAAGGTCAATTATGACGGAATATGGAAAGACAATTGCACAAGCAGAGCCTATCATTGTAATAAAACCAAATGAAGGTGAAGCCGTTAAAGGGGTTGAGGAAAGATTCATCACAATCATCAACCCGAAGAAGTTAAAATATAAGGTCTCGAAAATCAAGTCGATAAACATGGTGTTAGTTATTAGCACAGATACGAAGGACGAACGTAAAGGAATTATAAATAGCGAGATTGTAAAAGCGAACGTTAAGGTAGAAAAAACTTAAAAGAGGAAGCCACTTATGGTAGTTTACAACGTACAAACAGATCTTGAAGAGAGGGAGATAGTGAAAACTTTAATAAAACAGAACCTGCCAGAAGAGCTGAACAGAGAAGTTAAGGAAGTCAAGCCAAGGTTCTCGGTAGGGCCTAAGAGATGTGATAGAGCTAATTTGGTAATTGAGGTCTCTCTAGAAATTAGGAAGTTTTTGAATCTGGCAAAAAAAGTGTATTTAAATTAGGAATCAAATCAGATTAGGGACTTTATAGCAGGGCGTTGCTTTAAGTGCCAGGATTTTTGTCATATCAAGACTCACTTTATGGATGAACATACAAGATGTCATTACTGTGATAAAGCAGATCATAAGAAGGAGGAATGTCCAGAAAAAAATATCTGTGTTCCGCGTAGTATGGAATCGTCCATGGCAGGAACCAAATAACAAATAAGTGTGTTAGCTACCAAATGTCATTAACAGATACATTTCCAGAATAGACTATGGAGAATAGAAAGGATCAATCAACCCCAACTGGCAAGATTAAGAGGAAATCTCCTTCTAGGACTAGGAGAGATAAGAAGCGACTAGAAGAATTTCTAAGGAGAAAGCGAAATATAGAGTAAAATGGGAATCAGGTAAAGAAGGCAGGAATGCCAGTCCCCCAAGTGAAGGGCTGGACCACCACCATAGAAAGCTATGTATGCTGAAATAAAGAAGAAAGATCTAATTCTAACCTAATAATTCACAATCAATTGGAACGTATAGTCAATAGGATAAAATGTGAGGGGAAATTTACAAGGGAGGAATATCTTTTGGTCTTGAACACATTCTTTAACCTTGAAAAGAAAGAAAATAATAATTAATTTTGTAAACGCTGCTTTGGCTACTTTTCCTAGAGGAATGGCGGAAACAGTGCTTAAGACACGTGAGAATGGTTGTATCCAGAATATGACCAATGTTGATCAGAAATCTGATGGAAATACAATCTATTATAGTAATATATCTAAAGTCTATTACAGTATTGATACATTTGGTGTCAAGTTTCTCCATGTGAGCTCTAGGAAGGAAAGTATGGTAGGGGACGTCATGTTAATAATTAAGAAATTAAGTACACAACTAGAAGCCCATGATATTCAAGATAAACTTCATTTAGTATCGCCGGCGATTGGAATGAGAAAATGGAAAATACCACCTACCATCGTGGTTCCAACTATTTATAATTATATAAGAGAGTGTGGCTCAAAGTAACACTAATAATGAAAATAACGAAGGTGCATATCTTTAAATCTATGGTTGAAACAACTCAAGAAAATCAGGATAGTCCAATTGTAAAGAATACTATCCAAAAAATAAAAAATGGACCAGATATCAGAAACTGCAGACTCCACCACCAAGCCCTAATAAGAAGGACAAACAGGATAAGCCGGAAACCAGTCCCCTGAAGGATTGGAATAGTTAGTATTTACACAAGGAGAGAAATTCGGAAAGTAGTAAGAACTCCTATAAAACCGAAGAAGGGAAACATGTAAAAGAAGAAAGACCTATGGAAATGGAAAATGTTACCCAAGGACAATATAACAATAATGAATATTCCGTTGTCGTTTGTTGTAGAAGATAGATACTATTAGTGAATATCGATTAAAAGGAACTGAGGACTCAACTTCAAATGAAGCTGAACAGAAGAAGGAAAACGAAAATTCTACAGTTGGTAATGAAGTCTTAACTGAAAAGATTTACAAAAGAACAAATAACGTTTATAGGCTTGTAATCCTGGATGACCTACAAATTCTGACTACAGCGCTCCGCCAAATAGTGAGAGAATATCATAAAAAAGATAGATCAATCACTTTTTGTATGTTGGAAGAGGTAGATGCGGTCGGATTGATGAAGTCTCTGAGAGAAGAGGAATTGCATGGAGACTAGAGAATGTATACAAGCAATTTGTCAGGGCGCAAGGCAGGACCTACTTTGATCCTTTGAAATCAGGCACGGGCGCCTTGGTGCACACCCTATATGTTTCATGATTCGATAATTAAGATACTGCAGAATAATTCCCAGAACTCTAAATTGGCAACAAGAAATTAGGAAAACCTCTGAAGATTATCAAATTGATATAATCGCCCTACAGGAACCTTACCTCTATAGAGGGAAGTTACGATCAGTGCTAATGGCCTGTAAGGACGCTGGGTGGACAAGAATCTAAGACAGCAATAGCATACTGAACAATAATAATCAAGGTATACAAATCCATCAGTTCTGTAATAATTGGCAAACATGTATCAAAATTAGACATGGTGATACCTTATTTTGGTTACTCAATGCATATATTCAATACAGGAGGGACATTAAATTTCATCTTCAAAAGCTGAGAGAAGCAATCCAGGAGTGCCCTCTGCCTGACGTGGTAGTGTGTATTAGGGTGGCCGTTAATTTTCGATTTCCGAGTTTTCAGTCCCAACCACTTAAATGGTTCCATATGACACCCTCTGAGAAAAAAAAATGTTCAATTGAAGAATATTAAACCGGTCCTACGCGACGTAAATTTTGAATGAATTTACACTCTACAATATAATGAACCTTTCCGATTTGGAAACAGCTGTAGATAATGGACCTATGTTGGGCAGTAGTAAGTACTGCACCTAAATGGATCATGGTGGGCATCTTGAAGTCCTCCATCTTGGATTCAGGTAACATTTTTTGAATAGGAAGGGGTTCGTGTAACTTATCGTTTTTGTGTATTTTTCACTATAAATACACATCTGTTCTTATTTTCAACTTATCTCGAATAATGAAAGACTTAAAAGAATATGGGTAGTCTTAATTAATAAATTTCTTTTTAGTAAATATTTTTCATCTCGCAACTTCCAAAATTGTTACAATCCATGTTGAAATACTGTGTGCAAAATTTCAACATTATCAGGTTTCAAATTTCAAACCTTTGCGTTATATTGTAGAGTGTAAATGCATTCAAAATTTTGGGTCGCGGGCGGGGTGGTTTTATATTCATCAATTCAAATAAGTTTTTCGTGGATAACTTTCGTCTGACATGGAACCATTTTAGGGGTTGGGAGCAGAGAAATTAAAACAAAATACTTTTCTCCATATAATTAACGGCCACCATAGTGTGTATGGAGTACTAGTAATGCGCAATCTTCATATGAGGGGGGCCAGAATTAGAAACCAGAGACAAATATTTGGAAGATGTTGTACGACAATTGGGTCTAACCATCCATAACACCAGTCTAACATCAACATTTGTTTGTCTCAGCGGTTCGTCCTTTATCGCTTTGACATTGACTACAACTAGTATGGAAGACAGGTTAAAAAGTTGGAAAGTACATGACAAGATATCAACAAGTGATCACAATATCATCACTTTCAATATTGTATATCAAAATTTAAATCAATCAAGTAATCAGCAAACAAAATTAAACTTGTTTAAAACAGATTGGCAAAAAGTAAAAAGGATAATAGAACTTCCCAAAATTAAAATTAATAAAGATGAGGACTTCGAGATACTGGTTTCAAATATAGAGACAGAAATCTAAAAGACCGTCCGACAGGCGACATCTGTTAAGAATGCCCAACGAAAACTTACGACTCCCTATTGGAATAACTACTTGGACAGAATAAGACAACCTAGAACCTCTAGGAAAAGCTATCAGAGTTCACAAGATGCAGGAACAAGGGGTAGAACACTAATTATATACCGTGAATTACGAATAAATTATCACGATGAAATCCTCAAGTATAAGAAAATTACTTGGGAGAAATATCTAGAACTTATCTCCCAGGACCAGTGGGGAGTCCCATATAAGATGGTCATGGATAAAGTTAATCCTCCAATGATGCCAACAGTACAAAAAGTAAATGGATAGCAAAAATAAAATATTTATATATAAAACACACATGCGGAGAAACTATACTAATATTATGTGAGAAATTCTTCCCAAAAGACAATCAAGAAGAAGACTTTTCAATTAACAGCAACACCAGGCGAATAGTTGAAATACCAGCAGTAGAAGAAAAATCAGCAGATGTCACGAATGAAAAAAATAAGGCAATAATTAAAAACCTAAAGGACAAAAAAAACCTAGATTGGGCAATATAGCCAATGAGGTGGTTAAAAACTTGAAGGAGGAATTGACTCCATATCAAACAAGATTGTATAATTTATGTATAAAACAAAATAAATTTCCAACACCTTGGAAGTGGTCAAAACTAATAGTTCTCAGTAAGGAACATGATAGAGATCCCCAGCTCGTGGGTTCGTATAGACCTATAAGTATTCCGAAAACTTTCGGCAAGATATTTGAGAAAGTAGTGTATACTAGAATTCCACAACAGAGCCATATAGATGATTGTATATTGCAATATGGATTTCGTCCTAAAGATCTACAGAAGATGCAATTCACAGATTATTGGATGTTGTGACAGAGGAGAGTACTGCAAGAAAGTACGTGCTCTCTATGTATGTAGATATTGAGGGTACGTTCGATAGTATGTGGCCACCGTCAGTACCCTGTAACTTGAAGGACTTAGATACACCACAAGAGATATAGGAGATAATACGAGATTATTTGAGTGAAAGGAAAGTGGTAGATGAAGGCACGGGTGAAAACGTTCTTATAACACCATAAAGTGGATGTCTGCAAATCTCTCTTGGGACCGCTTTTGTGGGACATAGCAATCCAACCTTGCCTTGAGGAATTAGCTAAGCGAGGGGATGTGTGTGGTGTAGTTGCATTTGTGGACGATGTTGCAATCATTACATCGGGCAATTCAAGAAATCAGATTGAAAAGCGGTCGGGGGCAATACTGCGTGATCTAGACAATGGGTGTTCTAACCATAAGTTTAAGTTATCAACAACTAAAACAAGGTATACGTTATTCGGAAAGAAACTAGAAAGGGACCTCTTGATCTAGTTACGAGAACAAAAAAAATCAAAAGAGTAAAAAGCTTTAAATACTTAGAAATTATAATTTATGAAAATCGCAACTTCCATGAACATATAGAAACACAAAGAACAAAAGTACAAAAAAATCAGCCATAAGCTTATTTCGATTCCACTGAGGAACTTCAAATTAAATATTTCTCCAATTGGCATTGATCAGGACTCTCAAATCAATGGAACAGCTAACTATGAGGCAAGCATGTGGGCACAGAGATTGATGGTGAATAAAAAACTAACTGGTTCCTATAACGAGGCCCAAAGGAACGTATTAATTAGACTTAGCGGAGCCTATAAAACCACCTCTCATATGGCAATGACAATCAATATGACATCGCTTCCTACCAGTTGAGATGCTATAAAGAAAGTAACAAAAGTTGGTTAAAGAGGAAGAAGAACCTTGAAGTGAAAGGGCTTCTTGGTAGGCATGTAGAGGCTGTCTTGGAACTGCAGGAAGTGATTATCGAAAAATGGCAAGCAACATCAAAATGCCAAAGACTTATAAACTTCATCCCGAATATCCAAGTGAGACTGGAAAAGAAGAACGTGGTGTTGTGCCTTTCCTTACGGGCCACATAGGAGCAAATTGTACCAACTTGGATTAGTGACTGACTCTAATTGCCAGTGTGGAGAAATCGATACTCCAGAGCACGCGGTGCTCTGGTGTTCTTTGCAGGAACAAAACCACCTCATTGAGGAAAGACGACTATCCGGCAAATAATATATGAAATTTTAAATATTGGCGATTACTTACGTATACCAAATAATATTACTGAATACACATCGGCTAAAAGACACGAACTCGACATTAGGAGGACCGTGTAAGTGATCACCGACTGTGGTATGAACGTGTCCCAGCAGAGTAGGAACTCCTGTACCCGGAAACTGGCAATGAGCTGCTGGAAGTGTGTCTGGTTTGTGGTGTGTAAGTGAGACTGTAGTTGGAGATTCAACATCATGCCTATGAATACGGACTGAATTAATGGACTGCTGGAATCCAGCAGATCTGGATCCAGATATAACTGCACAGAGGAACTGTGTGTTCGTGTTACGTGCGTGTGTTGCGAATCGTGTGATATTATACAGGATCAGTGTTAGTGGATAATCTTAGTGTTTTGTGTACTGTATAGGAGCAAGCTTCGATTAATACTTGTATATTCATACTAATCTCTCACAGGAGAACTACGAGAATTCATACAGCTGAAGAGGAATGCATAGAATCTGGATATAATCATCATACCAATAAAAGGAGGGTTCATTCGGATGGAAGCTTGATGGATGGATTTACTGATTGACACTATATAACAAACTGATTCTATCCTATATCTCTTTCCTTTCTACCTCTTTCTTCTTTTTTCTTGTCTGTTATTCCACCCACTCTTGATTTCTGTTTCACTTTTTTTTATTAATACTCGCAAATAACTTGGAGGAGATTACTCGGATGGGACTTGGGTGGTTGAATCTGAATTTTCTGCTTTATCTCATTTTTCATTTTATTCCTTGACTCGTTAAAAAACTTACTCTAATCTCCTCTCTACTCTAATCTACTTACTCTATGCATGAATCATCCTCGCCAGACTTGATTCGGGATCTATTCCAAACATAAATCAATCATGAGAATTTAGTTGGGCGTGGAGCTTGCGGTCGGATAAGCTGTCGCTGTCTTGGCATTGAGTGCTCTGAGTCTCTGTCGTGCCGCAAGCGGGTGAAATGCCGGAAATTGGTACCATCAATATCACATTATGCATCATAATTAGTACTGTGAGAATTATGCGGGGAATGAAAACCGGCGACATGGAGCACCGTCCCGGCGGGGACTATGCATGCTCTGGGCACGCACTGTGCCACGCGCGGGTTAGAGTCTCTCAGGGATGCTTTACCTCTGACTGAGTCACTGCTTACAATCATACATAAATAAAATTGTAAGTAAATAGAAAGCTGTGTTCATTTAAATAAGATTCATAGTAATAGTCATTATAATTAAATATAGTCGCTTAACACTAAACATAACCTAGAAAAATTAGTTATCTTGGGAACGGTTCTTCGTTAGTAGCTAGTCAGTATAGTAACATATACTCAAGTTACTTGTTATTTTTGTTATGTTTGTAGTGTAGTTTATTTCTGTGGTTTTGTGTCCCTACCCCTCATTGTCCTTGTCCTTTGCCCTGTCCTTGTTTACCAATAAAACTTGTATATTATTGAAACAAAGGGGAAAAAATATTGGGAAATAATCGTATCAGTCGCCATCTTGGATTCAAAATGGCCACCCAAAATTCATCTTTCGTACCGTTTCATCTAGAGATACAAAATTTGACATAAAGGATTATTGTCAAGAGCAGTTTAAGAAAATATTACAATATTTTGAAAAAGGCACCATGTTGAATAAAAAATGGCCGCCCGAAAACCATTTTCCACACCGTTCGAGCTAGAGAAATGAAATTTGGTATGAACGTGTACAATCACGTCCACGTTACGATAATACAAGAAAAATTAAAAGGTCATCATATTAATTCGAAATGGACGCTCAAAAACCCATTTTTTAAAAACAATGAAACTAGAAAAACATAATTTTGAATTAAGGTGTATCATCATGAGTACGTTATCAAAGACTTTCTTAATCAGGCGCAGCCTCCGGTGGGACTATGGTGGCAAATCTGCACCACGGGGGCGCATCACCCTAGAGAGTCTGGTTACGTAAAAGGGCAAGCAGCCCAAAACACCCGAAGTTGGGGGCGCAGCCCGTCACGGTGAAGCTAATATTGGTGACAGTTCCGATGACTATTGCTAAGATATTTTATTCACCCGCACAATGGGCGGACAAATCAGATAGTCCATTGATAAACAGTAAATTCTGTATACATATGCGCTAGGTACTGGACATTTCGTGGAGGGACTCCGGGCGCCGCGGGTGTCAGTGTTGCAAACATATTGTTAAAATTTAATGTTTTAAATTGCCCCGATATGGTTGGTCCTATTCGCAACGAACTTGGCATGTAGATACTGGGCCAGTTCAGACAGTTACTGCGGACATACAGGTGCCGAAATAGTCAGTGTTAACAACCAATTTCGAAAAAAAATATTTCAAATTACCTCCATACATTGCACGTACCTGCACCAAACTTGGCATTTAGTTACAGGTACAGGTCATACAGGTTTTCCAGGCGCAAAACTTGTCAGTGTTGCCAACCAATTTAGAAAATTTAATGCTTAAAATTGATCCCGTAATGTTAGCCGTTTCTACACCAAACTTGACATTAGGTACTAGGATTGGTCATACTTCCTGCACTGCAGTTCAGTATTGCCAAACAATTTTTAGAACGGTACCAGCTGTGAGTATTGCCAACATATTTTCTTGATCATGCGCCAACGGGCGCATATATCAGCAAGTTGTTAATATCGTCCTCAATTAGATTTTCTAGGGTTGCCCTCAGTTTTAGGATAGAGATGTCGAGATGTTACCTTAAGTAAGACCTTTGCCGCTACCTTCCTACTCAGAGAAGCAGTGCTTCCGATGGAGAGTATTATTCGAATATTATTAGGTTCTTTTTAACTATAGAATGTGAACGTGAAGAATTAGATAACTGTTGGTTGATTTTCTATTAATGAAAGAAATATGAAAGAGGCTTTGTTTTTTTAACATTTTAATGGAATAATCATGATGCAACGTATGCCAGACATGCGTTACTAGCATGCTGTAGTAGTAACCAAAATGTGGCCTAGATCCAATCTTGTTTGCACCATCTGAAGGCAGAAAACACACAAAGTATAATCACAATCGAGCTGTTGTAGCTCAGTAGAGCTTTTGACTTAGCATTCGGTAGGTCGTTACAATTCATTTTATCGTAACGGGAGGTAGTGAGATCAATCCCAGATGTCGACTATGCTGACTGATGTTTCTCCAGGGTTTTTGCCTCACTCATACAAGCAAATGACTTTCAACTTATGTCCTGACCGATATCTTCCCACCTGCTTCCTTTCCCCTTCCCTATCCTGACCTGAGCCATAGATACTTCAAGGCCATAAATTAATTCAATTCAACAACGAATAATCACAAAAATCACCGGATCAGGGAGTAATTTCCATTTGCAAAGCTGTGTGGTATCCTTAACACAATAACAATGAGAACTCAGAGTGGTCAAAACATTAGCACTTCGCTTTCTGTGCGTATGGTCACGGGTTCAATTCCTGCTGTAGTCCATTGAACGGAGTGGTTCGGATTCCTTTGAAGCTCGTTTATAATAATAGCAAATCAATAAATCCTTTGAGAAGTATGGCTGTGCTATTTGCCGGAATAACATTTCTCCCAGAATCTGCTGCATACGTTTCCAGACCCAAAGCATTAGATAAATATTTTATTTCCCCTAGGCGCAGTAGGCAACGAGGGAGGTGTTGCTTTGATTATGAAGCTATTCTTGTATTCTATATATATACTGTACACTCACACCAAATCAGTTGACTCAGACAGGTAGGGAGATTCTAACCCTTGGGCCGATCATCTTGACTGAGTTTTTCCAAGGTTTTCCTCAGTTTCACCAGGCGAATACCAGGAGGAATGCGATGTCATTTTAAGTATTCGTCACGTTCTTCTAGATTGTCCTGAATATAATCATCTCAGGCAATGTTATAACATACATGGCGTCAGTGTTACAGGGTCAATCTAATATGTTGCCGAGAGTTTTTACGTATGTTCGAGAGACCGGTCTCTCCCGACTATTTGAGATAATTGTCTTTCAGCTCTTAAGTTTTATCTTAGTATTTTCTGTTAACTTGTGAATGACTACTCACAGCCTTCTCATTTTTTACTTTTTTTTTTACTAAAGACCATATACACATTTAGTTTATATTAACTTTTATTCTAGTCCTTTACACCATGAACCTGTGTTTCTGAAGACCTTTTATACCTTCAGTTTTTATATGATTTTATTGTTTTATTCTCTTAACAGTTATGTTTAGATGTGACAAAGACAAGGGACTTCCCTATCGGGATAGGCATAAGCCATACTGCTGTTACCGCCAATATAATTCATGTTGTTTATCTTTATCTTAGAACTTTAAGTAAGGTTTTCGCCTCTACCTTTGCAATCCTCTCCCCTACTCGATCCCAGCCTAAGTCAGAGATACCGAAAGGTAAAAAGTAAACAGATGTTAATGACAGTCCAATAATTTTCTTTGTTCTCATTCTGACAACGCTAGCGTGCATAGGCGCATGACAAGACAGTAACGGCACATTCTAATGAAATCAGTTTACGTGAGCATTATAACCAGTCCAGGATAAGGTGGAGAGATATTATTGGAAGGTAGCCTGTCGGGTCCTAGTTTGTAGGTAGGTATTTTAGCTATCTTGGGTAGGTATATCATCTGCTCTATCATTTGCCTGATGTGACTGAAGAAAAACACTGGAAAACAGTTAAATAGATGGCCACTGGGATCGTTCCCAAGACCTTCCGTTTGGTAAACTGACACTTTACTAACTGAGCTACGCTTGCTCGGTATGAGTTACACTACAGCCGTTCGTTAATGATAATGAATACGTATTATTAAAACAAATACGTTCTCCGTTATTGCACTGAATTTAAACGAATTTCATGTTTATTTACTCATTTCTACTGACTTCAACTATCAATATCAATCTAACATTTCGCGATCAGGCGCTCGCCAGCTGAGACCTGATCAGGGATTCTGCAAGAACTCCAATGGGGTGTGACCCATCGAAATCGTCGATCACACACCCCACCTTTAGGACATTTACTGTTAAAAACCTCTTGAAGCCCTGCAAAATTCTACTCAGCCCCTACATTCTTGGTTTTACTTTTCCGCAAAACTAAAAATCAAGGCAGAATCCCTGGCTCTGATCCATTCCGTCTTCCCGAATGGAAAGGAGTTGCTGATGGCTGCTCTACATAATGGGGATGCGGCGTTGGACCAGCACCTCGTACGACCAACACCTCAGGACAAAAACCTGTGTTGGTCGAACGCCGTGTTGGTCAAACGCCGTCTTGGTTCCGTGTTGGTCCTACGCATGTAACCCTACAGAATAACGTGTAATGCACTCTTCAGCTAGTGAAACCGGAACCAGAGAGTATCTAACTTCGTGCTTTTCTACCAACCGTTTACATTTAACAAAGGAATAAAGAGGCAAGCTTAGCCATATCACTACTTTATGCCCATTTTTTCTGTTTGTTGTCATTTTGTGTGATGTGTCTATTCTCTTTGCTTGTTTTCGTTAATCTTCGAAGCAATCGGCCGCGAAATGCTCCCCTTTCGATTGTTTCGGAGATTAAAGATAACAAGGAGAGAGAGAATAAAGGCACCACACAAAATGATATCGTACAGAAAATTGGGAATTAAGTAGTGGTATGGCTAAGCTTGCCGTTTGATTTCTTTGTTAAAAGTAAATAGTTGGTAGAAAAACACGAAGTCAGTTATTCTCTGCTTCGGGTTAACTAGCAGAAGAAAACATTAAACAGCATTTTGTAGGCGAATCATCAGTAAGTAATTTCCATTCGGGGAAAGTAAAGGCAAAACATAGTTGGGGGTGGGGAGTGAATAGAATTTTGCAGAGCTTCAATAGATATTTAACAGTAACCATGTTAAAGGTGGAAGGGGGGTTGCTCGCAGAGGCAGAGTTTGGGGGTGGCAACTGGGGCAACTGTCCCAGGCCCCGCGTTCCGAGTTGATATTTTTCTTACTCAATGATATAAAAGTTGATTTGTAAAAAAAAGTTTACAAATAAACTAGTTTGTATACTTTCCATGCGAAATGTAATGTGAAATGGAAATGAATAAAGAAGCACTTGTAATTAGCAATGCAGTTTTTAAAATATGTTGCACTTTCTTTAAATAAATTACGTCGGATTTTTTTTTTTTCATACGAAACCGTTGTTCATTAAAAAAGAGAATATTTAGTAATAAATTTAGGGTTAGGAATGAAAGGAAGAAGTGAGAGGAAGCATTTAGGGGGAAGTTGCTTACTGCTTTATCGGCTTTAGATGTAACATTTCGGCGCTCAGCGATTTTTATTTGTACTTTGGCCCCGCGGGGTCATTATTGCCCTAGGCCCCGCGCTCACCTAACGCCGCCTCTGTGTGCTCGACTATTTCAAGGGTGAAACCCGAATTGGGGGGGAAGGTCTGACAGAACACCTCAGGGATTAGCTGGCGTACGCAAAAACATTCCGTGTTGGAGTACTAGTATCTTGTGTGCTCGTTGCTATATTATGGAAGTTAGGAGTGATCGATCTATAATTAAGTCGTGCCGATAATATAATGTAGAATCACTATATCGCATATAAACTCAACCACTACTCAGATGAGTATCAAAATGAGTTATTAAACGTTCACTGAATTGAATCTGAAGAGACTTCTTTATTAAACAACGATCACTCTATAAACTATATATACCTTGGGAGAATAAATCCGCTTTGCATTGAAGACATCAAAAACCAAGAACTTGCTTGCTCGTATTCTTGATTAGTAAGTAAATATTTGTATAGTGGACTTCCTTTACAATGACTAACGAATTCGTAGGGTTCATACGTATGACCCGTTTAAGCACCACTATCGACTACAGTTACGTAAGAACGGTTTATAGACCGCTACGGAAAAAAAGAATAATCGGTGTATCTAAAGCTCCCGCATAGCGACAACGACGTCTGTGAAGCTGGCCCGACCCACACATAACTTTCTAAAATAAACAACATACATCGTTTGTAATTCGTTAGTAACCGCTAGTAACGAAAATTAAATCGTTAGTAACTCAATAATAACGAAGATAGTTCAAAAAAAATTTGGGTCGGGCCAACTTCACATGCCCGACCCACAAGTAGTTTCTAAAAAATAAGATACTACATGGTTTGTAATTCGTTAGTAACCGTTACTAACGATTTAATTTTCGTTACTAACGGTTACT
>JAGDQP010045865.1:5375-15472 GCA_022664845.1 Lepisma saccharinum
TAGTACGGGTTGAACGAAGCCCCCCTGGGAAAATTCTCCCCGGACATGATCCCTCTAGCAAAAACAAAAGTGAGCCAATTACAAATATATATATATATAAAGCTACGAAATACCTTCTATCATTTCATTAACTACTTAGAAATAAGACAATTCAAAACAAAATTATATATTTAAATCTGCATATGAACATAATCGTTTTACTTAGCATATTTGATAGCTTTGATATAAAGTGTCAATAGTTTATACTGGATCAATAGCATTGACCGGGTAAAAACACACCGTCTTATGGTATATGACCTTCAGGTAGTTGCTTTTTCATAGCTGAATGGATAAGGTGCTAGGGGGTGGGGGTATTTGAATATACTGAGTCAAAATATTTTGTAGTTAACTGTTTGTCCTCTTATAAATAATAATGCTCTTGATTAACCACAAATTAATTTCCAAAGTAGAGGACTTACTTAACAGATAAGATAAATTAAGTCTATGGGCTTAGGCCCATCCTGATGAGGGGAAGCTAGTTAACTTACTTGACAGGATAAAATAAAACAATAAATGATGTACTTACCATAATTAAAAAATTACGGTAAAAGGCAGAAATTGACATTGACTTACCTGCAAAGGAAAAGAAAAACGAATTAAAATAATAATACTAAAACTTGCTGAATGTCTATCAAATAACGAAATATAAATTATTAAACCTTGCAGTCAGGTTCGTAGCCAGAGATCAAATTTACTGCCAATCAAAAATTTTCCGACCACAGAAGTTCCTCCTTTCAAACCAAAAGCTTTTCTCTTAAAATTACAAAGAATTCCAGTTCAAAAGGGGGAACATAAATTTTTGACAACATCCGTGCATACTAAACTTTTGGGTCTGAAGATAAATTTTAGCTTTTGGAACAACTGACCATTTCATTTAAAGAAGCGAAACATTTCAATTTTTGCTGTAAAGCAGTTTAATACCCAATGTCTACACAGTCAAACGATGCATTTACATTTAGTACTGTAGAAACACGAATTATTACGACATTCACAATAAGCATCACTGAACAACTCCTTAAAATAAATTACTACGCCAGGATGATGTTTTTCTTGATGCTCACGATATCTATTAGACGGAAAAATTTCCCATCTTCTTGGAATCACACATTCAGTTAAATCCTGTACTTTACAAGCCCTTGTTTATAGCAATTCTTTCACAACTATAGTAGGAACTTGAAGTAATATAAATGTTTCAAGCTTTTTCAGTGGTACTAGAAGAAAATGCTCAATAACGTAGATCTTCTAAATAACCTTTTTTCTTCCAGCCAATAACTTAGCAAATAATTAGTTTATAAGCTGTGTTTTGAAATATATTTCCTGTGATATCGCAAAATAACTAAAAAATGTAGTCTTTGAATTTGGATACTGGTATTGTTTAAGTTACCAAATGAAGAACAAAATTACTAATCCACATTTTGAGTATTCAACTTACAAACAAACATACTGATGGGACAGAAAAGAATTACCATAATTTTTTCGTCCGTCATGGTTAGAATATCAAAGTATGTACGCATGCAAATTTTCGCCACTTGAGCACAATTGCTTTGGGATATATTGATGATATAAAAGTAACATTCTGACTGTGGAGAGTGGTCAAAAAGTGTGGAAATACGCTTTATGTTCTTAAATTGCTGATAAAAAACAAAGTAAATACAGTCATGAGTGGAAGGTATTACCTACTGGAGAGTATGTTCTTCATGACCACCATACTGCATACAGAATCTCGATTGATTTTCTTAAATGGAAAGAGGATCTTATAATATTTAAACCAAAATGAACACAAATTGTTCTTAGGTATAGTGCCCTATCGTTATGGATTTGCATTCATTTGGGATTCATCTATTCCGTTATTTCAAAACGAAATGGGTGTTCTAAAGGTATTTTCATTTTATTTCCCTCACTTCTCAATATTTCTTACTTACGTCTCGACTCGTATTTCTGAAGTGTCTTCAATTTTTAGACACCCCCGAATTTATTTTCTGGATACGTCACTGCTTGCAGTGTCACATAGAGGAGACATCTGATCGTGACTACAACGCTGCGCAGTTAAAACGTACGCCTTTTTGTGCGTAGATAATATCTGGTTGTATGTGAAATATATTTAATATAGCAACCATGACTGATAGTACTTCAATTGTTTATTTTGTGGTTAGTGAGGATTAGGAAAATTTGCTCTTAATTCTATGAATTACCATAACTTTCTATTAACTTATTACATATTTTACAGCTCAAGAAACTATTGTCTTGTTTTCCATTTTTAAAAATGAAACGAGTGTTCTTTCTTATTTTAAGAACACTACAATCAATCAACAGACAGCCACATCTAACAGACACATGTGTTAACTTTACCACCCACATCAATACTTTTATCTAGTAATTAACTTTTGTAAAATTCTTTTCAAAAATATTTGTACAGTAATAAGACCAAAATCATAAAGTATAATGTCAATTTTTAAGACCAAGAGTTTGAAATCACCGTCAAATACCTTTAGCAAGAATTTTATCAACGTACTTCGCACATAATCCAACATGTCCAGCCAGGTAAACCTGGAATCTTCAAGCAGGTATGTCGTAGGCAAACGCCAAGGTAATTTAGCTATGTGTGGACAAATTTCGTGCAAAATTTCCAAAGCTTGCAGCACGCCAAGTGAAACAAGTTTGCATTGGCAAGTGTTTTCAAGTGTAGTTGACGATGCTTACATGACTTAAGAAATTTCACTTACCATTCATCTTTTTTAAGCGAACAAAAGAAAATATCTCGCTATCTAGGCAGTAAGACAAAACAGTAATAATTTATTGTGCAGTTGTTGCGACGAAGTTATACTACATGACTATAACAACTAACAAATACCTGGGCTGAGCCATAGATGCCTAGAGGCCATAAATAAAATTCAAATTCAAAAACTAAGAACCATATAGAATAAATAGATAATAAAGCTGAGTTTAACTATTTATATGATTAACTTCTTCCGCTAGATGGTAGAACAAAATTTTATTTATTTTTGTAGTTATTAGAGGTTACGCTGAAACGTTTTGTATTACTGTATAACTTCCACTAAGCGGGCATAAGATAAAATATCATGTTTTGATGGCAGTAAAAGGATAGTTACGCTTCGAATTCAGACATTCATTGTTAAAACTCCACGTCGCTGTAAAGAAAATCGAATCCGAGGCTTCTGGTAGTAAAGGGGTGAGCGATAATCACTCAGGTAAGAGGGAGATTTTTTTAAAATTAATATACGTTAAAATGTTGTTTAGATGTAGCCATATTTTAAAGTAACAATACAAATTTTTAGTTCATCACGACAAATTCGTGATTTTTTTTCCTCATTTTATTGAAAATAATAGAGCTTTCACATATTGAAACGCAAAAATTATATACTTTTATCAATTCAACAATCTACACGATTATTACTGCCCTCATATCATAATGTAAAAAAGGGGAAGAAGGGTATCTTAACTCCCCTAGTGCCCTAGTCTATTTTATTTAAAGAAAATAAATAAATAATCTATAAGGTGCTTTCAACGCAAATCTCAAGCCCCAAAGCATGAAGTCTTGCATCTAGCAGGTGCTAATACTTTTCTAGAAATGCTTCTCGACTTCTGCTCTTGAGAATTCACCTCTCTCTTTTTTTTTCTCCTTCTCACTATCAGAGAGAGAGAGAGAGAGAGAGAAGAGGTGGAAGGAAAAGGACGAGGTTAAGGCAAGCGAAGTTGTAGGGGGAGGAAAGCAGGTTCCGGAGGAATTCTACTTGGGGTAATGGGTTTGCTGATTTCCGTCACGCCCAATTACCCTGATTACCGAGGTCGAGGAGTATAATTATTGGGGTAGTTTTGGCTGGTTGGAACCCCAAGTGAGGTTTACATTTTTTTTTTCAGAGCTAAGTAAGAAAACGACCTCGTTACATAGTCAATGAATTTTCCCTTAAAAAAAAAAAATCAAGCAAGAACCCAGAACACGTGTAACGTACTCCTAAAGATGGATGAATATGATACATTCTAATGAAATAAATAGTTAACAGCCGAAAAATATGATAGTTATTGTATTTTAATTTGCACGTAATGCACACACTTCAATATTTAATTATATTTATCCAAGTCTGGTGTGCGTATATTTTGTTTTATTTAATGGATGATACATGAGGAATAACAACAACGAGAAACTTATCCTACTTTTCATTGGACAATTTAAATACAAATAATATTGCACAAGTACGCACATACACAAGAAAAATGAAATCTTGTATCCGCAAAGATGGAAGAAAGATTACAGTTCCGAGCTTTGTATCAATTATTCGCAACCGGGTTACTAGTGTTTCCATAATTTTATGATCGAACCACATCTAAACACTTTCATTTTAATTTCGTGGATTTTTATTTGCGTGAGAAACGTTAAAAAAACACTTGAATTCATCGACATAACGCAGCAAATCATCAGTAATAGATGATCCCCAGTTCGTTTATCATGACGGACATTCTCTCCTACATTAAAGTTCGATATCACCGCCCCACCTTGTTGATTCCTCCGTATCATCATCATCACTATAAACTACCTTGAACTGACGATGAATTCATGGTCGCGTAAATTCATCAAATCATCATAGATCTTTATAATGGAATTTTCTACTTTTATCGTATATTAAAAAAAACGCACTTTATATTCATCTTTTAATCTCTTTACATCGAGAATAATGATCAACAGGTGTGCATACTGTGTATTTTCACAGTGCATAGTGAAAATCAGGACATCGCTAGTGGCTCCCGAAAAGTATAATTACTACAAAAATCATTACCCAAGCTTGCTTGCCAATTTGCCACAGTTCGTTCAACCTGGAAACACTAGTGACGGAGATAGTTGGCAATGTACAGATGAGCATAGAGGCAAGAAATACCAGCAGAACTATAAATTTAGATAACCGTAAAATACGGAATCCAAATATGTGCAGTCAGGAATGTTAGGTTTCCAAACAATTTAATAAATAAACCATATCAGATGTTAGCACAGAGTTGGCAATACTGTTCCGCAAACGCAATACTTTTGCAAGAAGAGCGACGACAGCTGGTAGTGTATGCATTTTACACTTGTTCTCCTCACATAACTGCCCCCTCGCATGTCCTCAATTCGCGTATAACGATAGGGTCTTTTACGGGAGTTTCCTGCATGTAAATACCATATTCTAACAATCAACGGAATTCTGTAAGCAGTGATATATGTATACGCGTAACCTGGACTTGGACTCTCACCACCAGTACCACTGAACAAGTCGTTACGCGTGCGTATATACTGTTGTATTATACATATATGTACGTGGTGAATGGCCGTGCGGCTAACGATCCACGCGTATACACACACACATGCACATTACCGCATCCGCAACCACGGACGATGATTGTGTTAAAGGTGGGCTTCGGGAGGAATTCCCAATTAAGAGCCTTCCAGAGATGCATCCTCTTGCCTAACTTGGTTATCAATGCTCATATTTATAGGAAGCAGAAGACCACAAACAAAAAGAAAAAATAAGGTGGGTCACGTATTTTCTCCATGAAATTTCGCTTTTCGTTGGATGCTCATAAAAGCACATCGAGTACGGATGGAAAAGTTTCAAACCTAAATTATCATACTCTTATAGCTTCAAATATAACCGTATTTTGTACTAAATTACCGTGTATCTAATACGTACATGAGTGTGTGCATACAAAAGAAAAAAAGAGATTGATAAAACTGGTGTATTTTAAGATGGGATGTGAGATAAGATAGGAGAAACTGAAGGACTACAGTTAAGAAGTTTAGGAACTCCAAATTCTACTAACTCTGTTCCTTCCCAACTTTTTTAAATATTCACAAAGATTGACCGCTACCGTAAACGGACTCGAACCAAGATCTCCCAGTTTCTGGTCCCGTAGGATGGTTAACTACTATACTACCAATACTACCACAGCACGGCCAATTTTCTGTGTATAAGGAAATTTTTATGAAAAAAAAAAATCTCTGCATGTGGTGGAATGTTTTTGAATTTCATTTAAGGCTAGTGGAATGTTGTTATTTGACTCCTGTAGTAAGTAGCTGCAAGTCAGTTGAGGTCTGAGGAAATGTTCCATATACACAGAAAACTGGCCGTGCTGTGCCAATGTAATGGTTAACACACCTAATCTGAAACTGGGACATCCGGGATCGAATTCCAATTATGGGAGCAGTCAACCTTTTTGTATATATTTTCAAAGGAAATAATAACCGTTCCCGTTTGTTTTCGTTGTTTATGTTGTAAAAGGAAACCTTGTTATTATAGCTGTCTGCTCCTCTTTTGGTCTTCCTCTGGTTCCCTCTCCATCCAGTAACTAGTTACATCATCATTCAACCTTGCTATGTATCCAGCTAATTTCAACTGATTTTTTAATGTTAGTCTGCACTAATCCTTCTACTTATCAAACCTAATGCCAATGGAAATTCTTCACACTCTGTTTTGTGCTAATTTTCGTTTTTGTATCGTTTTGTCTAGAGCAGGTCTTCCCTTTCAGAAGATTTCTCAAACGCTTTCAATGTCTTTACGAATAGTTTAAACTAGATTCAGAAATGTACTACAAAGATGATAAATTTGTCATTCTTATTTTTGCAGTGAGGAAAATAAAATTCTATATAGTCTTTTCTTTGTCCTTGAACTCAAGTTTTAAGGGCTGTTACCCCCTTTGATATAAAATTGGCCTAGTTTTTAAACAGTTAATACAGGTCATCGATTCAATTACCCAAATTAAATAAAATTAAAATATTCTTAATAACGACCCATAAAGAAACACCGCAACAACCTCCATTCATGTCCAATATAGTGTAGCGAGTTCCTCGAAGTTTCAACTGTTTCAAGAAACACGAGATCTAAGTTTCTCCTTATACCTAATTTCTTTTTTGTTTTCTTTCCGTTTAATTAGACACTTAGGACGGTAGTAGTGATAAGAGATGAACTTCTCTCAAGGTAGTTTCGTGTGCCACAGAAGTCTTTCGTGGACGACGCACAAACTTTTTGGGATGACAGAAGGCCACCAGGAGAGTAAAAGTTTTACGCGCGAAATTAACAACGCCCACGGGAGCTGGTCTGTCGCGTCAACAAACTTTCTTCATCTGCCCTAGAAACTTAGAAAAAAAAAAAATTAAAAGAGAGAGAAAGAAAGAAGAGATTACGTCCACGCACCTGAGGGATTTACCTATGCAGACCGTCCTCCATCTTGATTATTGGGATACTTTGATTTACAGGGTTATTGGTCAATGAAGAATCCATCATCGTCTGTCTTTACGGCAAAACCCAAGTATTACGACCTTCAAGATTTTATCATCAGCAACATTAGTGTTTCGGCTGAAATAAACACTTACTTCAGCGCAAGTTTAGGCTATATCCCAAACACTTTTCTTTTTAACGGCCTCCAAAAGTTATGGCGGACTCTTTAATTTTCTTCCGTCCGTCCGTCCGTCTGTTATGGAGGCTAATGCTTTCAACGGAAGTAAACAGAGAGAAACTGAATTCAGATTTGAGATCGTCGACTTAGTTTTCCCCAGCCGTATATGAACATTACTTACGTTGATACATACATAATCTAGAGAAACTAACACGCTCTGATTGGTGACACAGATGCTTTAATATTATCATCTGCGGCTAGCATTGTCTGGATCATAATTCCACACAGAAATTAAGCATCTATATTTTCGCGTATGGAGAAATTTGTAAAACACAGTTAGTCTAAAAGCAAAGCAGCTTTGTCATATTTACAGCAGAGAAAGACAGTTGATGAACGAAAACAATTCTGAGCATCTGAAAATTTACTTCTCTGCATTTACCAACGGAAGTCGAAGGAAGACGTGTAAACATAAGAGGGATGCGAATAACGTTTGGACACGAAACTCGTAGGTCGAAATGCTATTTAACATCTACAGAAATTATTTTCGACAATGGGTAAAAACACAATGGGGAAATGAAGTACAAATTTCTGGGATTCATTTGTAAGAAACGATAAATCAGAGATTAGTACACTTTGTCTCGTGGGTCGAAAAGTTAAGCCATCAAATTGTCGACTCTCTTATAATCTCCATTTTAAATTAGTGCAAATTTTTATTGTATGATTCCAAATGCAGGAATTGTTTTTAATGCGAAATTCTAGTTCTCAAATAAAAAGAAGGTATCCGTTGAACGTTAATATCTTCTTCGTCCGATGGAAAACAACCACCGTCAGTTCAAAGATCTACTTCCATGCCACACATTTTTTATTTGGCATCTATCTTTAATGTGCATATTATATTAAAACAATAGTTTCTTGTTTTTATAATTTATATAACAAAAAGGATCATAGCACATAATGGAAAACGGAATGAATGATTACGAATAACTTAATTGAATTATATTTACGGCCTTTAGGCATATAAGGCTCAGGCCGAGATGGGGAAAGGGCAAGGATGCTGGAAAGTGTCGGCCAGGGTACCATCCCGGCATTTGCCTGGCGTGGCTGAGAGGAAAACCCTGAAAAAAAAACTCAGTCTGGATTGGTCGGCCGCTGAGATTGAGCCCACGACCTCCCGAATGCTACGACAACGCCCTACTACTGAGCTACAGCGGCTCGGTACGCAGAATAAAGCATAATACATTTTCGAAAAAGAACTATGAACTTAGTCACTCACAAAAACAAACTTGCTGAACAATGTTGAATGGAAAAGAACACGCAATAGGAGGGAAAACAGGAGCATACTCGATTCCTTTGAAACAGGAAAAATATAATAATAATATGAACCTTCAAATTCAGAATTGTACGAAGGGAATTAAAGCAAAAGGGAGATTAAGGTACCAGGTGCTTCTGTATTCAAATGTATGATTGCCTGTAGCTGGTAAGAACTGAAGGCGGTGTAGGTAGGTACATACAGATGTCAAGATATTTTCCCTGACAAAGCACATACACTGATGGTTTCTAATTAGTGGAAGATTTAGGACAACAATACAAGCTCTGGAAGCTTCTTTTGTTTCTACGATTAACAAAATTTAATTTTAAACTTCCAGAGTAGAAGCCTGCACACTTTAAAGGTTTGAGGAAGATAACAGTCTCAATGAATTTTAACAAAAGTGGTAAACTATCAGAAATAAGTAATAGTGAAAGCAAAATGATCAGTAGCAACAAAGTTTGGTGGCAATATGTTAATCTCACGGAGTACTGTACTGAATATCACCGTAATAATTTCCGCCAATTACGTCTAAAGAAGAAAACAAAACCTATTTTACGACTAGCAACAATACCAAACAGACATGATATTCACATGCAGATAACAAACAATACACTTGTCGCGCAAATGAATTGGCACGTAAACAAACACACATGTATTAACTAGTGTACACATACTAGAGCAACGAAAGCTTTCAACTAAATAATGTGTATACTGGGAATTAACAAATGTTAATTATACATAGCATACAAATCGATGAGCTAGGCCATGAGGCTACTACACTTAAACACTAAGTCCTTCCAGGAAAAAAAAGAAATGATCACAAGGTTATGTATGGTGATTAATATTGTCCCGACAGAAAAAGGTCCTTTGACAAATGTTTAGTTTCCTACGTCCATTCCGTTTTCTTTTCTTTCCTTATTGTTAAGCTTTGTGTTCCTTCATGCTCTCTTCCGTTGAATCTGTTCTTTCTTCATTTCTTCAATCGTGTGTTAAATTATACAGGGTGTTTAAAAATAAACGGCGATGTTTCAGTGATATATTTCCCATAGTACAAAGTAAAAAAAAAAATGATTACGTCAAGCCCCCGCCCCTAAAAAAAATATAATTTCGGAAGTAGATGCGCTCAAGATTAGCGCGGCCTCATCACAAATGACGAAATAAGATAAGATAAGATAAAATTAATTTTATGGGCGGTAACAGCACTATGGCTTACGCCCGTCCCGATACGGGGGAAGCCCCTTATCTTGGTCATATCAAAATTTAGCTGTTAATTAAAATAATATAAAAAGATAAAAGATGAAGATGTAGAAGGTCTTCACAATCAGCCAACTGGTGTAAATGGCCAGTATAACAAGAAAGCCTGTAA
>JAGDQP010045866.1:0-15472 GCA_022664845.1 Lepisma saccharinum
AACTGAAACAGGAGTGAATCAGTGTAATTTACAAAACGACGTTGGCTTACAAAATGTTATCCAAAAGATAAACTATGCTCTAAGAAACCAAAAGCTAAGAAGATTATTTATCGAATATGCGAAGCAAAAGGAAAAAATAGACAGTGTTATACCAACATGCTTTGCTAATCTCGACGCTTGCGTTTCAGATTGTTCCGAACGTAAGAAAGACTCAAAAGTGAGTTTAATACAAAGCATACTCGCTAAGAAAACAAACAACGAAAATAAAAATGGTTCAAGGTCAAACTTTGGCACAAGATTTAAGGTAAAACCAAAAGTAACCTCAAGTAAATCATTATCACGCTATTATTCTCCTTTTAAATTATCAACTACTGAAAAGAATGGAAGTCCAAAACATAACGAAACGTCATCAAAAATCCCTAGGGACCAATACTCAACGAAAGGAAAATACAAAGTAATTGCTAATCTACTTTACGATGCATTGTATGAAAATACCAGAAGCAAAGATAATTCACGATCTGTGGCAGATAAAAGTTATGACTCAACTAGTAAACCAACAACTCAATTACAGTATGAAACACCAGTTAGCAACAAAAATCCATCAACAAAAAATGTTTACGGTTTGTCGACTAAAGTAAGACGTTTCATGATACCAACACCTGAGAGACACGTTACTTTAAACGTCGGCTATAATCCATCAAGATTTAAGGAAACAATTAAACGTAATTGTTTAAGAAGAAAACTAACGGAAACTGAAGACACAGCTAAACACTATAGTAGCCTGACAACCAGACAATACAAAGAACCAATTACTAAATACAATTCGCTCAGAAATGATCACAAACAGGAGTTCAACAATGCTGCTACTAAGACTATACCTTCAATAAGCTTCAAGTCTTACAGATGTATCCAGGTGAATAGACCAAACCTAGAGTCAAACGACACCAATAAAATAAATAAGTCTTTCTCAACACCTTCTAATGTAAAAGAAAAAACAATTACCAAAACAACTTGTTCTGAAACGGAATCAAAAAATTCAGCCTCATTTCGCAAAGAAATTCGTAAGCAGAAAATTCAAAGCACTTGTAACTCATGGGAAAAATCATCAGGACCATTGTCTAGTTTACCAAGCAGCTTATTAAAAACGAAAAAACTAAAATATTTGGCCGGAAAATGTAAATCGCCTACTTTAATTTCAAAGCAACATCTTAAAAAATCAAGTTCATTCTGGTTAGATAACAATAATATAAGTAGTGTGGCGGATGTGTCAGCTCCTGCGAGAGTTAGGTTAAGTGAGCCAGGAAAAACCGAAACCATCTCAACTGAAATTTACAAGCCCTATACTAAAAGTATCAGAGAAAGCATCTCAACAAAAACTTCAAGAAGAGGTCAGAAATCGGTATCATTAGTTAAACCAACAGCAAGAGCAACCACAAAATTACAATCTCTTAAAAGAATTAGTGGTAAAGAAACCAAATTCCTGTGCACTATCTCTATGGAGAACCAATATAGGAGTGCACTGAAGAACAGAAGTCCAACTCCTCCAACTCAGGAACTTCTTGGTAAATTTAGGGTGACAAAGGGTATAAAACAGTTGCAGGAGATTTTCAAAGGCGAAAGACAAAGAGTGACCTTGACTATCAGAAGAAGGTCTCAAAATTCAAATAGAAAAGAACTTTTCAAAATGTCCCGGAAACATGCTATGGAAATACCAGAAGGAAGAGTGAAAAGTATGTGAATATAAACAAATGATGAGGCGGAGTCAGTTTTTGTTAAAAGATTAACAAAACGTGAACTCAGTAAACGAAATAAACTTGTTCCTAGAGAGCAATCAGAAATGAACAGTGAATAACCTAAAGTATTGATGAAGCTTAGTTTACAATTGGAATAGTTTTTCCACTACTTAAAAAGTATAGATAAAGAGTAAATTGCATGTACAAGAGATAAAAACTTAGACAAATACATAATGTAAATACAATTTTAGAGTAAGCCATAATTTCAATTTTATTTAGAATAACTAGATTTAATAATCAACGAATTAGTTCAAAGTTCAGGAACTTCCGCTTTAAATATTCACCATTTTTGTTCAATAATGAAACGTAGCAATCCTGTCTCGTTGCTGTCTTAACTGTCTAAGCATCTATTAGGGACATATAGGTAGGTATTCTCCAAAAGTGTAAATGGAACAATCGTTTTATAAGTTTCACTGTGTGTATCATCAACTTCATAGCCTCCTGGCTAAACAGACTATTGCCATAATAATATTAGTGGGCTTAATGGATTTCTTTCAATGCCTACTTTCACTGTTAGTACATGAATAGACTGATTTTCCTCTAACTTTAAGCCTGAAACTACCATTATATGAATTGCTAGAGGTTAGACTACCCTCTAACTATATTGGCATGAAGGTACAGTAGTCCGGAGAACCTAGAAACCTGGCTAAAACTCTTGTTTGCCTTAGTTTCCTTCAAGAACGATGTTTCTTGGCAATGAAGTAGTGATATAAGAAAATGTAGATATACTACAGATGTTAATTACGAGTTTAGAAGAAACAGAGAAAGGTACCAGATCCACTGTGAACACATTTTGTGCAGAATTCGTGTCTTGATAATTGTGAACTGCTCAACTGGGTTTAAGGTGGGTTAAAAACGTCTCTGGTCTTCTTTCGTTCACATCACGACAAATCAAAAGGAATAAAATAGTAATGTAGTAATACTCGAAAAGAAAGACTTGAATTTATCTCAAAACCGTCTCTTCCATATCATGCATCGCGATAGGAGCTTTGACATTTAAACGTCCAATAGCCATTTCTTTAACACGTTATTGCTCCTTACCTAAATGAGCTAAGAGAATAATATCATCCTCAAATTATTCGTGATAGAACTGGCTAATCGCTAAGGCACATTTTGTCTGTTATGGAGGTCCCGTGGGGAGGGAGTAAAACTTGCGTTTTCTAGCTTTTTGACCTTACCATCTTAACTTTTCTCGCCTTGTATTGCACCGATGTTTCTGATTGATGGATATGTTTGACACGGATGTCTAAGGTATACGTTGGCGTTTCGTCTGCGTTAGATAATTGCAAGTGTTGCCATCCTCTCACGATTTCATTTAAAAAATCCCTTTTTGGTATTTTTTTTATTTCCTCGTGTACTTCTTTTACATATTGGACACAATAAATATAAATGTTACGTCGCTGGAATCTTGTTTAATAAGATTTCCAACGAGGTATAGTGTAATTCTGGGAGTGATGCCCTACCTACCAGTAAAACGTCACAGTACATTGTTATCTCATATGAATCAAAAATCCATATACCATTCGAATTGGTGTTTATTATAGAATAACTTGAATGTAATATAATTCACAATAGTTTGCTCCGTATCAGTGAAAATTGCAAAAATGAAGGCATTATGTTTGACTTGGGAGAGACGCCTCACCTCAATAAAATTAATACACTTTATCTGATAGGTTGCGTTTGTTCAACAACATTACTATACAAGAAATAAATTACTGACATCTTTTCTGGCTCATCCTCGACATAGGAAATATGTTTTAAGCTATATATAATACTTTTTCCCCTCAATTTATTTCTCATACTAACCTTGTTCAAATTAGAAATAAAGGTAATATCTATATATAACGAAAATTCTCTACAATAATGTAAGTTTTAAGCACTGGGTTTCCTTTTTTATCTTTACGTGAAAAAACGTTATATCATAAGGTTTAAGGTATAAAGTGGCCAGTCCAGGGGTGACCGGGACCAGTGGTGTTATCCCCAGAGCACGAATAACTGTCTAACAATGCAGTATAACATACAGAAATAGTCACATATTTTGGAAAGACCAATACCACCCCGAGAAGTGTGCGAACAACCCTCGTAGAGACCATTCTAAAAGAATTTTGTTATTGAACTATTAAATAGGATACAAGGATTAAAATCTTTTAACCTATTCGGTCCCAGGAGAAAAAAAACATTTCGTCAAAAATACTTTTAGGTCTATTGATAAAGGGGGCCTTCTATTCCCGCTCATGGTGACCGTCCTTGTCCAGAAATTAAATCTTAGGAACTACAAGGTGCATAGACATGATTGAGGTGTCGTTGGAAAGGTCTTGACTAAACTAGCTCAGAGCCTCTAGAACCATCTGGATTGGTGCAATGGTTCAGTGTTGCCAGCCCATTTTCTAAAAAACCAATTGTTCAAATTGCTTCCATTCAGTTAGACATAGCTGCACCAAACTTGGCTTAAACATTATTCGACACAATAGAAAAGTACTGTGGTTTTTTTAGTACCTAAGCACTCTAGTTGTCAGTGTTGGCAGCCCATTTTATAAAAAAATAATGGTTGCGTGGCGAAAACAAGCTATCAAGGGACCAAAACCGTCATGATTGTTCGTAGAATCTCAATTCTAACTTGTTTCTTCGGAAAAATCTTTCTCAAGAGGATATTTATAATTTTTCTGACGTAACCCATGGCAAATTTAAACCTTTGGTGAACAGAGCTTCAGTTTCTGTCTCCTTTATTCGTAGATGAATAAGAAATATACTTGAATAAGGCTGATAAGAAATTCGTAATTATTAACATATTTATAAATTAAATCTGATATTCGATTTAATCGTTGTTATACTAATTAAGAAATATGGGAGGATTAATAAGAAAGCACTTTAAAGTTATTTACAAAAATAGACATAATAATAATAGCAATAGATAACAATATTTATTTGATATTACATCTTCTTTATACTCCGCCTACTTCTTACAAGATGCTTGGAATCCATTTTCTTTCCAGCTTTCTGTTTCTCGGTTACGGTTGTCTGCTTTTCGCCGTCACTTTCCTCTTCTGATGCTCTATTCTCTTCAGAATCGTCCGAACTTATGTCTGATTCAGTACCGTCCACCACTTTGAATGACTTTTTGACTTTTTCTTCAACTAATGCATTTCTATCTTCCCTTCCTGTTTGTTGTGTATTATTTCCATCTTCATTTTTAATAGTGATGTTTACATTTTTCTCATCTTCATCTGTCTTTGAATTGGCTGCTGAGTAAGATTTGGTTTCAACATCATCTTTTGCTGATACTATTTTATGTTTTCTGCTGCTCCAGTGATGTACGTTTTGCCGTCTCGAATCCGCGGAACTAATTTTTCGACTGGAATCTTTAGAGGAGTCATCTGGATCAGCATGAGTCTTACAGAAATCTTTTTTTATCACAGTTAATATTTGGGTTTTTGTTGTACATTTCTGATGGCCTTCATCTTTTTGTTCATTATTGATTGAAGTGCTAATATGTTTGGTCTCTACGGAAGTTTCAGGAAGACATTCTTTGTTTTGTTCTCCTCCTGATTTCGGTGTTGTTTCATGCACCAGTCCTTCCATGTTTTTCTCCAAAAACTTTTGTTCTTGAAGAATTGGACCCATCAATGGTTTTGATGTAGTTTCATTATAATAAACTGGTAATTTATTATCATTTTCTGTGGTGCTAGGCCTCACAGGTATTCGTTTTGTATTAGCACGTAATTCGAAACCTCTAGAAACATTACTGTCGTTCGGTTTTAACCATTTAGAAACTTTCATTATCGAATTAGTTGTCATTGTTGACGAATCTTGACCAGCTTTTACATTAGGGTGTGATTCTTTATCGTACTCTCGAGTAGGTGTTTCGGTTATCTTAGAAAATATTTCCTGCTGAATTGTGTCTCCTTCAGTCTTAAATTCATTCTTTAAATTGCATATTTCTATAGAGTTCTTCTTCCGAATCGCTTGATCATTACTGTCACTTTCTTCTGATGTAACAAATCCCGATTTCATTCGTCTAGAACCAGATTTAGATCTTACGCTTCTCTTACCGAATGATTTCTTTTGTTTTAGTTGTTCTACTTCGTCTTTCTTCTGTATTGTTGATGGTGTTAACTTCTCCTGTTCTTTATGGTTTGATTTTGGAATTAATATAGTTTTCCCTTTTTCAATATTCTCTCCTTCACGTTCGCACGGAGTTGTCTTCGATTCTTCAGAAATTTCCAGTGGTTCTTTCAACTCTTTCTGCTTACCTTCTTTCGCATACTGATTGGCATCTACTTCAGTTACAAAATATGTTTTAGGTACTGTTATAGCGATAGATTTTCTTTCAGTGTTATTATCAGGCTGAGATGGAATTTCACTTTCTTGTTTCAACTTCTCAAATTCTTCACGTTTGGCTGGAGAAACGTTTGTGTTCCATTTCCTTGCCTCTTCTTCTATCCAGTTTCGTACTTTTGATTTTTGTTCCGATGGCTTGTATTGTTTACCTTTCTCAAAAGCCGACTTTGTTCGTTCTTGTGATTCAACTGAAGTTTTCATACCTACTTTGTTGGGCATTCCATGAGCACTCGGTAAAACCATTCTAGTTTTCAAAGAACATGTCATGGTTGATTTGTTAACTTGGAGTTCATTTGTACCTCTCCCTTTCTGTGACTGACTTTCGTTGCTTAATTTTTCTCTGGATTCGTCCTTTTTTGTTTCTAGTTCTGGTGTTGGTAAAGCTGTCTGAGTTCCTGTTGTTTCTAACGCGTAATAAGTTCCTTGCGTTCTTTTAGGGGGTTGAAATGGACACACACCTCCACTAGTGTCACACGCTTTTGAAGTTTCATATCTCATTCTTTCTGTATTTTGCGCAAGCGAACCTCTTGTCTGATCATGTCTACCATACGCATGATCTTTACCTCCAGGACGCGTCACATAAGCAGGTTCTCTTCTGGGAACATATTGTTTTGGTGACGGGGTCCTCGCTCTATTGTAATCCGCTCTTCCATAATTCGTTTGGCAACTGTAAACTGACACAGGAAATATCCTTCCGCTTAATTGTGAGATGCCTTGAGTACAGTCTTCTTGTTCCTCTTTTTCATTGGGTGTTGGATTTACTTTATTTGTTGTTGTTATTGCACTGTAGATCTTTATAGGTGAACTTTTATCGACATGTAAACCTTTAATGTTCCCCAAGGATTTAGATAACGTATCATTACTCGCTTCCAGAAGATAATATTGAGGTTGTTCTTTGTTCATGGGCGTTAAGCGATCACACGTCAACACAATATTTTCAGTAGTAGCTGTAGGCGTGGGAGGAGGTGGAGGAGGAGTTTCATAACGAGCTAATATTTTCTTTAATTTTTCTTCATCATATTTCTCTACAATCTTCTTTATCTTATCTTGTTTCATGACCTTCTTTATCATCAATGCTGTCTCCAGTAAATCTTTATCAATGGATTCATGGGAAGATGTTTGTTTAGCACTATTTTTTCCCACAAAACTTTTCTTTTTTTCTTTAAAAACTTCCTTTTGCGGTTTCCCCAATGGATTTAAATCTTTAACATTACAGTGTTCGACTGGTTTAGTTGTGTTTAAGTCGCTTGTTTCAGAAGGATCACCAGAATTACTTTTATCCTGTTGCATCTCTTTCCTTTGTGTACCATTGGGTGACTGTGATCTTAAACGTGGTTTCGATTTTACCCTACAGGCATTTCCAACATGTTCTTCTTTGGCTTCAAAAGCACTTTTACTACACGCCTGATTTAAAGCCATTTATTTGTAGTCCCGAAATTTTCTTGCAGTAGCAGCACCTGAATATGTAGAGTTTTTCCCTGTTAAATTTTGCATATTTTTGTTTGTGTTTTCCTTTACATATTTGAACAGCCTAATATCCCTGGGTGACCCAGGAATTGAAGAAACATGGTTTTGAAAAATATAAAAGTGTTATTCCATAGTAACGCACAACAATTAAAAAATTACAACATTTAAGTTATTTTCAAGTGATTGCTTAAATTTCCAAGTACGGTTGTATCTCAGTATCTGCGATGAATTGATTCCTTTATTCCCTGTGAATAGCGGAATCTGGCGATGCTCACATCCACCGTATAAAATTGCGTAGTATTTGCATATATTTTACTCACATCCTTACGTACATTTTAAGTCGGTTCTGGATTACCTCAAATTGCTAATACAATGTAGATATGTGTCAGTGATTCAAAGCTTTTCCAAATCTCGAGCCCAGTGTTTCTTTCAGGAAAAATGCTTTCGGGGGTAAATTTGAAATCTTTAGAGAGGGTGAAAGAGGAGGTGGCGTATCACTCTAGTGGGAGCTATACGCCACGCTGGGTTGCAAAGCTCCAAAGGCGCCTCAGGAAACAACAAAGTAGTAAAGAGGCAGGACATAAAAAGAAATGTGACAAGTACGTGGATTATGTTGACACTAAATTAGTTAAACGTTTCCGTACCTACTGTATATGAAAAATCATTCATTACGTTCCACATTCATGCAACTACCACATCCATTCCTTTATTAATCATAAATTAATAACTGGTTTATCCGGACTTAATGGAACCGGACATGTTTCACTTGAATGAAATTCCGGATAAACCAAACTTACGATATGTTCGTGCTATAAGCGTCGGTAAAGACAGAAATACAGTAACATAATAGTGTGTTTTACAAAAGACCAAATATATTTTCACAAATTTAAAGCATATACAGTACAACACTACAAATTTACATTTCAGAGAAATAATTCGACTAGCTTACTTGTATACTATGTGCAGGTATTTTGAACTCGACGAAAAATTACTGTACTTAAGTTTCTTTCGAAAATCATTCCGGACAAATAACGTTTTAGTGTAATATATATAGAGTAGAGACCTGCACGGGCCAACTCCGTATTTCTTTGGGCCGGGGCGGGCTTGGGCGGGCCGACACTGCTTTCTCTTCAGGTCGGGCCGGGCTCGGGCCAATTAATTGCACTTCTTTAAAGCCGTTCAATAATTACTGACTTTTGTTTAACGATAATTGGAATAAAGCCAAATATTCAAGTCTGTGCGTACGCCACGTGGAGTCAAAGGTATTACAAACAATGCAATATTTACAGTTGGTGTTGCTTAGCGGCTCCACTTTCGATATATATAATTAGTTGTTCACCGGGGCGTTGACCCCAGTCGGCAGTCACACGAGTGACTGCATGCCCTTCCGTCAATAAATAACAAAAGACAATATGCGTATTGAAGCTTCCTCTGATGGTCGTGTCAGTACCAGAATATGGTTAATCCAACCACTGGATCCCAAGGGGTGAACAGTCAGAGTTGTCGTCTTGATATAAAAATGAAAGGAAACGCACTCTTTGTTCTTCTCTCCACTTCAGCGACCCGCAGGAAGAAATGGTGGATGAAGTCAGGGTTTCAGTCTAACATAATGTTAAATACCGTGCAAATGTAGGTCTTGTGTTTGGGGTTTTCTGCTAATTTGTTTTGTAAATAAATGTTATACTTTGACTAGCTACTTCTTTGCTGGATTTAAGAAACCTGCGACTACAAGTAATCCTACTGTTCAAAGTAGAGAAAGGATTATTTTGATCCTTTGTGTTAGAAATAAATTGAAACGGCAATCCTGTAGAATGAAATTAAAATGACTAGCAAATCTAAGCGCATCACATTGTTCAAACACTCACATAGGCTTGTATGCATTATATTATATTATTATTATACCAGATACAAATATATTGGGGCTCGAGCCAAAACTTTGTAAAATTTATCTGGCCGGGTTGGGCTTGGGCGAAGAATTTTTAAAACTTATCGGGCCGCGCCGGGCTCGGGCCAAAAACTTCTAAAGCTTTCCAGGCCCGGGCTGGGTCGGGCCTAAGTACTTTCGGGCTGGATTTTGCTCTTGGGCCGGAAAATTCGGCCCGTGCAGGTCTCTAATATACAGAGGTACAGTGCATGTTTGTCGCATAAGTTCTGTTTTAGAAAGTTGATTTCTTTCGAAAAATCATTACGTCGGCTTATTAAACGTCAAATTGAGGTTTTTGTTTTTTGCACAATGACTAGTGATTGTCTGAATAATGTTGCAGTTTTCAGAAACGAAATCTTGAATGGGACTAGGGAAATGTTTACTTATGGTGAGCGACTTAAGCTAAAATTTTGCAATTGTAAATTTCCAAGGTCTCTTGTTCGTCTCACAATGCAGGTTGTAATTCTAGTAGAACAATGAATGAACCCTTGTTGTTACAATACTTGTTGGTTTTATGTAGAGCGATAGCTGCCTCAGTTTGGGGGGGTAATACCCCCGCGGTCATCTCTCTAAAAGAAACCCTGCTCAGGCACCAATGATAAATCGTCGAGGGGAAGTTACTGTAACCTCACATCACAGTGAAATAAGAATAAGCGATCAGAAAATAATTATTATATGTTCATACGGGCTAACTGTCCATACATCCTAAAAGATAAGTAAGTAGAAATTACAAAAAAGGCTATTTAAGAAAAAGTAGAAATTAAAGTAAGTTAAGCTAGAAGCGTTGTCTGAAAAGTATCCGACCTCATTTTTTTCTGCGGAAAGCAGTGAACGTTGGATAACAACACTGCACACAGTGGTGCAGATATCCTTCATGTGCATGTATGTTAGGTGTCGTCATTCTCTCAGCATCCATTAGGCAGCCAGTGTGTAGTATCCAGTTTAACAAGAAAATTGGAGATAAGACAAACAGAAACTAAGCAAGATTAAACAAGCTTCTGGTGACGATCCCATGGAGAGTACAAAAATAAACCAGTGATACAATGGTTCAAAGAAAATGGTGGAAGCATCCATCCCCGCCAGATGCTGATTGTAAACTTTGACTATCGTTGCATTGTGCATCGCGAATGCGTAACAGAAGGGCAAACAATTAGAAAAGAGAACTATCTTGACATTCTCTGCCGCCTGTGGTGAAGTTCGTCGCAAGAGACCATACTTTTGAGCTTCACGAAACTGGCACCTGCATCAGGATAACACCCAGATCCATTACTCGCACTGGATCCATTCTTTCCTTGCAAGGAACGGCATTCCTGCCAGTCGTTAACGCTCCTTGTGACTTCTTGCCTTTTGTCACAGGTAAATCGACAATGAAAGGTACCCGCTTCGTTAGCCAAGAGGGCCTTATGCATCACGCCACGACGGCGTCAAGAGCAGTTTCCAAAGAGGCGTTTTAGGCATGCTCCCAGCAATGGCAGGAGCGTTGGATTGTGTGGAAGCCGAAGTGTCCTATTTCGAAGGTAGAGCCAGGATTTCTAGGATTTTATAAACATCGTCTTAGGATTTTTAAATGTTGGTTTAGATTATTTTAGGATGTCGTTATTTTCCCACCAAACATGTATTATATCTGACAAATATTTGAATTAAAATGAAATAAGAAGAAAATAAATTTCAACTGGAAACATTTTCCTTTACATGTTACCGATTTACTGAAGCAAAGAAAATATTTTCTAAAAAAATATTAATCTATATTCTAAGTTCCTACTTTCGCAATATTCAGTTAAAGATTAAGAAAGTTGAAACAAATGTCCATTCAAGCATTTATATATTAACAGTAGAAGTTTCATGTTAACAGTAGGAGTTTGTATATTAACAGTAGGAGTTGCATTTATTAACGCCAACCGTGATTCTGTTTTTTTGCAGTAATTACATATTCTTTCAAAAGATGGTAATTTACAAACCTGATGGTCCCACGCTCTACATTGTATTTTCGTTGTTGTTTTTGTCGTTGCACTCCACTAGATGATTGTACACCACAACGATGAACTGTCTGTGTCATATTAAAATCCATTGTATTTCCATCAGTGTTTTTTCTAGCAATGGATATCATACGACTTTCAGATTCAATCCTTTCAAATTGAATAGCTAACTCTATTTCCTTTCCGAATGACAAATCATCATCTTGAAGTAATCTTTTTCGTACCACACTGTTTAAGGCTCCAAGCACCATTTTGATCTATTTCGAATGAACCAAATTTCTTTGCTTCTTTCCTCATCTGTTCGATGTACTGTTTTACGGGTTGCCCAATTGTTGAATAAACCTGTGAAAAGCGAATCTTTTGGTGGTTACGTTTGCACATTTAGTATACAATTGACGTACGAGATCTTCAAGATCCTTAAAAGACAATGCTATCACTTCTTGTGGATGCACCAGGTCTTCGAGTTTTGTATATAGTTCCGGAGTAAGCGATGTTAGTAAAATTTGTTGGCGTTTGTCTTGTTTATATTCTTGTAATTCACAGAATACATTACATCTTCCTAGATAACTAACAACGGATTCACGAGTTTCATCAAAATTAGAAAATACAGTGTTTACCTCTGCCATGATTTTTCTTAATTAGCTATATTCTTCCAAGATTATAATAACTTAAGAAATATCATTACATGATGTTGTGCAGTAGCTAAGTCTATCCCCAACTATTGTTGAAACCTTAACGAGTGACCATAAAAGATTTAAACACATTATTAATAGAAGACAAATTTAATTCAACAAAATTAATTATTTATTTACCAGTTCTGTCCTGCTGGACATCATAATCATATCCAACCATATCATGAAATTTTTTCATAATTTTTAAGCTGTTTCATAGATTCAAATGATATGTATCTACTTCATAATAATTCTTCAGAGCTTTTTATACATCTGACAGCAATCTTATTTGAAAGCACATATTCCGTATTTCATAATAAATTTACAACCCGGAAGATATCTTACCTATCTTCATATATCGACATTTTCGTAATCATTTTTATAATATCAACAGTTGTCTGTCGAATATCAATTCATAAAATTAGTCCGTAGTTACCTGTAACAAGCAAACCTATTCTTACTTTTAAATAGAACATTGTTCATATTATCAGTATTCTCCGTGGCTAAGTTGCAATCTGAACACGTCTAAACAACTTAAAACTGTAATTTTAAATAAAACTTCCGACGGCTCGAAAAATTTGTCTCTAGAGAAATAATGAGATAGGCCTACCTAGACAAACAGGAAAAGAATATCTGTTCTTCAGAAAAACACGTTCTGGGCTTAATCTGCGTCGTAATACTTTGTGATGAACGGCAGAATATTCACCAAAGAGCCACACAAACCATACCTGCTACACGTTTAACTCCCGAGGCAACAATACGCAAGTTTGAGCTAAAGCAGCTCAATTTCAATGTTGCAGATTACACCAAGACGGAAATACACTATGACAAAGCTCCTATCACACGATAGCTTTCTTACGGATCATCTGCATCAGATAACAACCTATGACGATAAATAACTGAAACCATTTACAGTCATTGTCTATGCTACAGCCAGGCATTTGAAAGGTGTGTTAAGGAAGATCGCGAAGCTGAAACCACATTTTTGACCAAGAATCCAGAGACGGATTTATCAGACCAGGGTCAGAGAAAGAGACTAAAACCCGAAAGTTGAGGCCAAGCTCGACTTTGTAGCGGATTGAAAGCCTGCTGCTTCAGTTCAGAGCTAAAGGTGGTTGAGCAGGACGAGTAGCACTATAGCTGCAGCCAAGGCGGTTAGTGCTGGTAGTTTGAGAATCAACTAGCTAACAGCTACAAACCGCAAAATAATCAAACATAAAGAGGAAGTGTACCAATGTACCTTTGTCAATTTAAGGAGAAAGTCGCTAGACATGTTAGGCAGCCAAACTGTCCTCGTCATAAATGAGCGCCTTTTCGAGCAAAACAGAACAATTTTTGGCCTTGAGCCAGGTAAGAATAGGGTATCTGGGATTGTCAGTCAGGTCAAATAATGTTTCCTTCAAAGGGGTGTCCGGTGGCTATTACCCCCCCAGACTGAGTCAAACACCCACCCAATTAAAAACAAGAAATATTGTAACAACAAGGGCTCATTTATTTGTCTACTATAATTACAACCTTTCTAGTAAAGCAAATAAGAAACCTTGGACATTTTAGCCTATAGAATTCACAATAAGTACAAATTTACACTGTGGTGCCTATTTAAGATTTTTTTTCTGAAATTGCAACATTTTGCAGATGTGCCTGATTCTGCAGAAAACAAAATGCTCAGTTTGCGAGATCATAAATTGACGTAAATGTTCGAAAGTGCGGGGCTTATACTACAAATATGCACTGTATCTCTGTCTACCTGTGACATGGAATATAAATGAATGGATGTGGTGGTTGCATGAATGTTGGACGTAATGAATGATTTTTCGTAATTATGTAGTAGATATGGAAACGTATCACCAATTAAGTATGAACATAATACACATATTTATCCCATCCTTTCTACCTCTTTCAATACCTTTTTTCTAAGGAAACTATGAGTTCTTCTTGCTACCCACCGTGGTGCGTAACTCCACTAGGGTGTCACGCCCTCTCTCCTCTTTTACGCCCTCTTAAGATTCAAAATACCACACAGAACACTTTTCTGAAAGAAACACTGAATATGTAGTCTGTGTGCTAACACGCTTTTAGTGCGTTCTAGTAAACAGCCAGAGACGAATTATCCTGTTTGGTAAGTCGAAAATAGTGATTTGTTGGTTTTTTTTTAACCAATTTCCCAAACATTGGACCAAATGCAAGGGCATTTTCTTGTGATTTTCACAGGGGGGGCAAGGATAAAGCGACAGTTTTTTTTTTTTTTTTTTTTTTTGATATACTAAAAGTTATCAACAGGTTAATCACGACAATAAATTTTGGGTGCAAAATCTTAAAAGGAACCAAGCCATGAAGTACATCTACCTTAAAGTATACCTGAAGTTGATTAGGAAAAGAGTATAATAATGTTGATGACTTAGTTAGTAAACGTTATGATATTATTTATGAAATTTTTGTCAAGCGTGTCCCCTGAGAAAGAAACTCTGTCCCAAAGTATCCATCCTGCATTACTAAAGACATTATTAGGAAACTCAAGGTTGAAACAATTTATCATAGAAAGTCTACATACAAAACTGAAAATTCAAAAGCCTATTATGAGGAATTTGTTCGATTGCGTAGGTAAGTCAAGAAATACATAAAAATACCTATAAGGCCTTTATGTCAAATTCTGAAAACAATATCAATGATGATGCAGGTCAACTGTTGAAATTTATTTTAAAAAAACATCTTCCTCCCAAATATTAAAATTTGAAAGTGAAGATTTGTGTCACAATAAAGAAACAGCTAATACGTCAGCACTGGATTTCAGGTCACTATTTATATCCTCTTCTCAACCGTTCGGTAATTTTTATAATAGTTCTAGGGATTACGACGAAATTGTAATACTGTGTATTGAACAAATACATTTGAATGAAATAGAAAAGGCTATCAAGAATCTAAAATCCAAAACGACAGTTAGATCTCATGGCATACCCTCCTACATAGTCAAAGGATGAATTGATATATTTAAATATAGCCAGATTGATTGCGTTCAACTTCACAGTAAAAACATGTATTTTCCCTAACAAATGGAAATCTGTTTTAGTTTGTCTTATACCTAAAACAAGCGACAGACGAGAAAATACCAACCACAGGCCTATAGCAATCTTAACAGTCTTTAGAAAAGTATTTGAATCGATGAAGGGAGGGCCCCGAGGATTTACGGGGCCCCCAAATCGTAAAGTGAATAGAGTTTAATAAGTTGTTTTGAACAAAAAATAAAGTAGTTAGTAGCCAGTACCACCTGAAGGAACACAATAAATATTATTAATGTTGCTGACA
>JAGDQP010045867.1:0-15471 GCA_022664845.1 Lepisma saccharinum
ACGCGCATAGGAAACGATGGCGCTTGTCTCTTGGTGACATCGAACTCACATGCCTTTTGTCATACTATGGATCCACTGAAGGGAGAGTGTATCAAAATGATATTGTGTGATCATTCCGTCTGAAATCGACCCAATTGGTTGCTCGACGTCTTTCAAAAAGCAGTTTTTTATAGGTTATGTCCTTTATATAAGAATAGCTCGAAAGGGGTTATTATTTATTTTTCTATCCTCACCGATTAATTAATGGCGGCCATTTTAATCTTGCAGCGCATGCTATAATTTGTGTTTGCAAGCGTTTACGAAAAATGTATATCTCCTTACTGGTTTATCATAGGACATTTAAACAAAAACAATTTCTTCCTTTAAGGCATGCTTGATAATTTTAGTCCTCTGCATGAAAAGCCTACACCGTAAATGAATGAGGCAGTTTGATATCCAAACGGTATTGTGAAAACAGAATAAATTATGATTTGGGTGCTTTCTCGCACAGAAGGAATGGAATGTCAAAGTTGATTTTTCGTGCACACAGATCAAAATACAGTAGACGCTCTTTTATCCGGCACGGTCGGGATCGCGACCTTGCCGGATAATCGAACGTTTATAGTTTTAATTGCTGCAAAGCAGGAAACGATTGCACTGACAATCACGAGAAACACTAAGCGAACGAAAGCACGGTTCAAGGGTCGTAAAGATCACTGTATAACTGAGTGCAACACAGACGAACAGCAGTTGACAAAGAAAATGACACTTACACCCCAACGCAGTGGGGCGACGTTGCGGACAGTCAGTGAGCACATGAGCACAACCGGAAAAAGCCGAACGCGAATGGCTCAATCGATGCCACGTACAGCGTGCCGGTTTATAGAATGCGGATAAAAGAGCGTCTACTGTATGTTGAATGCATGCACAATATGAAGGTTGATATTTTCTTTTTTTAATTTTTGAAAATCAAGACTCTTATTTCATGCATATTGGAGGCCCAATATATCTGGTGTGACAAAGTATATATGTATATATTTTTCACATGTTACACATTTATATAAGAAGAATATTTGGTGAAAATTTCAACTTTATTATCTGAGTTTTAACTTGTTACAAAGTAGCAAAATTGTGTATGAATAATGATCACGTGCGCATTGGAGACCCAATATCTCTCGTGGGAATTCAGATAGAAATTTAATATTTAAACACGTTATGTACGTTTCTAAGGAGAAACTACAGCCGAGATTCAACTGCCATATATGAATGGAGCTACAGATTCGGAAACTGTGTATTAATAAAGCTCGTGTGTTCTTTTGTAATATGTTCACTAAAGCACGCACGAGTATTTGGAGATCTGTAACTCCGTTCAAACGCAAGCATCAAAGTCGAAATTTCTGCTGTAGTTTCATCTTACCAACGTATATAACGTGTGGAAATCTTAGATTTATATTTGGTCTCCCACCATACATAATAAGCATCCAAAACGCACAGAGCATTACTTCCACCCCAATTTGCAAATTTATAAACAGTTCAAACTCAATTATCAAAGTTTAAATTTAATATGTGAAAATATTAGTTTCATATTTTGTCGCACCAGAGATATTGGGCCTCCAATACGAATAAACAGGTGTCTACTGACCTCGAATGCCTGGAATTGTCTTTTGTACATGGAAAATATGGAAAAAGTCTGGATTTTTTTTTGTTTCAAAAATTTCAAATTAAATGTTCACTTTGTTAGTGTTTATTCTGTAAACATTTAGAAGGAAGAACCTTTATTGAACTGGAAAATTGAAGGTCACAGCATGAGGCACTCAATTTTTGTAAGAAACTCCTCAGGAATTCTCAGAATTGTGAGTACGAGGGGGTCCGAACTACTATCAACCATCATCTTTCTGATTGATGCTCTGTTTTTCTATTCATAATTGTAATTGTCATAAATTGCTATCTGTATCTTATGCTACAAACTTGACGTTGTCCATTGCTGTGAATAGCTTGACAATAAAATTTATTATTATTACTATTATTGCATGGATTTTTCTTGATTGGGTTAATGTGGTTATGTGCTTTGGTTTTTATTTAAAAATAAGTTTTGAAATTACCTTAACTATATATTTTGTCAAGTATTTGCTCAAGTAAGGCGATTTTAACTTACGACTATTATCATTGACCTTAAAGTCATCCTTAAAGTTCTTTTATGTCGTCCTAATTAGTTGCATCGATATGAAATGGCTACTCCTTTCCGAGCAACTTTGGTTAATTTTCTCAACTGCCTGATGGTAGGGAATATTCCAATTTATTTTCTTGTTCGAAATCTCTCACAAATGTGCATTGTGCATATTGAACTTTTTTTTCCAAGTTCCATAATGACCTAACGAAATAGTATGTGCTTGGTATATGCTTCTTTTAATAGACAAAGTAACTTGTTTATTTACAAGAACATATTTATAAATTAATAACCTGGAAGAAGAAAAATAGGCCTGGAATTTCAGAATTAACCTTTAGCAGACACCCTGATAAATACGAGTTTTTAGATTTTCAAAAATTCCTGAAAAATTAAGGACCCACATATCAGCCTTCATATTCTGCATGCGTTCAACATATTTTGGTGTGTAATAGTGTATGAAAAATCAATTTTGACATTCAATTCCTTCCGTACAAAACATCACCCCGAAAAACATAATTTATGCTGTTTTAAAAATCCGTTTGGCTACCATTTTGACCAGTTTAGTTAAGTTTTAGGCTTTTCATGCAGAGGTCTAAATTATCAAGTAGACTTTAAAGGAAGAAATGGTATTTGTTCGAATGCCCTATAGGAAACCAGTAAGGAGTTTACATTTCGTAAATGTTAGCAAAGAAAATTATACCATGCGACGCAATATAAAGATAGCTGCCATTAATTAATCGGTTTGGATAGAAAATAAAAAGAATATCCGTTTTGAACTATTCTTATATATGATTTTTTTGTAAAGAGGTCTAGCAACCAAGTTGGACGGTTTCAGATTGAAACCCTGTGTTATATTATTGAATAGTGGCGATTTGTAAACCTCCCGACGAACATTGCTGGGCGTTTATTTTATAGCTGAACTTCGGTTTATAATGCAACCAGTATTTACTTTTTTAATTACGTATTGTTATTATTGTTTTCGTCTTACAGAAAACACGTTTGTCAGTTTGTAACCCTGAAAAGTTTGTGTTTGTATGATCAAGTCGCCGTGGCGCGTCTGACTACGAATCGGTTCAAATCCCGGCCAGGACACTGGAGACTTTTCTCGCAGTGTTCCCATGCCTGGCGCTCCGAGGTGCACTCAGCCTCCTATCAAATTGAGTACCGGAATGTCCTTGGTACTCCTGGGCACCTTGGGAAGGTAAAGCCGGTCGAGCGTGGGACTGACCACCCCACCTCACTTAGTACCGTAGGTAAAGAAAATGTGGATCGCTACTTCCACATCCCCCATGCGTCGTTCACGGCGCGTGCGTATCGCACAGGGAATAGCTTTACCTTTTTTATGATCATTTCGCAAAATGCATTACGAAACATCGGTCTCTTACAAATGTTTATTATTATTTTGTAAGTACAGGGTGGCCGAAAGGTGGGTGTATTCCCCTTTATTTATAGCACTATAATTTTCGAGTGCTAGTGCAAAAGAAGTTAATTCCTAATTTTCAAAAAATGGGGTTTTCACATTCCGTAAATAAGAACGAAACTCTCTACAGTTGTGTGTAATCGTCTAATTCCTATCTCATATTTTAAAGATGTTAGAGCGCTTTTGTTTCAATACATAGTATAGAAGTTCTGTTTATTTCCAACTTTCAAATCAAGTTTTCTCAGAACCAAGGTTTTGTGACTTAACACCCTTGCACAAGAACGTGAGAATTGTAATGGTAGGTACGTACAATTGTACGCCGTCGTTGTACCATAGCTGAATTCTAAACAATGTTCTTGCAGCTGTTTTGCGGATATAATCCGGCGTCGCGTGCGTGAATGGATCTTAGACACTCCGTGGGCCTAAAGCTTTGACAATTCGCGACAATTTAAGTACACACAAAAAAAGTGCTCGGATAGGCGCCACCCTGGTTAGCCTCGCTAACACAGGGAAAGAATATATATTGCAAAATTTAAATCAACAAAATTATAAGATAAACCTAACGTCCAAATTCTTTCAAAGCTTTACACGAAGGCAGATCAGAGCATGTGCTCTTCGAAAACCAGGTAATAAGAACAGATTTAGTAGATTGAAGGAAACACAATTACTTTTGGATTTAAACCAGTTCTCTTTATTTTCCACTTTTAGCTTGAACTGTGTGACGTATGGCTCTAATTCGTGGTTTGTTTCCTCTAATCATTTTCTCTAATTTATGATCCAAAGAGTTTTTTAATTATGTGGCGGGTCAGACAAACAAATCCCTATTGCAACCAGGCAACTCAGCACTAATCAATTACTTCACATAAATTATCAATTCTATTGAGGCAACATTATACTCTTTTACGAAAATCACACAACCAATTGATAGTTCTGAATTATGCAATTGGCTTAGAGGTTAGCACGTTGTCTCCGTAATGTGAATACTTCGCTCCATCACACCACGGCGCATAAAGGTTAAATTATTTAATAAGATATGCCTCAAATTTACCCTTTACGATTTAATTACGCTTAGGAGGGGAGTTATCTTTGGATTATCTGCTTCAGTTAGTCAAGCAGATAACAAGCAATTGTCACCTTTATTCTTATTAATAATTCCAAAAGCCGTCTCCTCTTTTAGCCTGAGCTATTGTTGCGATAAACGACTTTGGATTGGTAAAGAGTTGCTTTTAACTTACTATCCCGACATTTAAAAATTATCTCTGTCTGGCCCACTCATTTACAGTAATGGCTATATCATGGAAGATAATTATCGCTCACTCTCTCTGTTAGTTACTTGATCTCGAAATGTCAAAAGCTAGAGTTTACTTTCCTATCAAAAAAACTGAATAATACCTCATTAGCTTAATTCAAATATATTATACTTAAATTGAGATCAGACTTCCGCTGCCTGTTAAACACAATGGACACAAAGAATTAATTCCCTATGTACCAGACGGTGGATCCAACCACCTTGCTCTTCCGTGAGCCTGGATTTCCAAGATCCCTGACATTACCGTACCTTGTTCAAGACCCCTTCTAAGACAAAGATCTTGAACTGAGCGAAGCTCAAAAAAATCTCAGAGAAAAAAAAAGTTAATTTCTGGAAAGTAGTTCATTGTCAAAAACTTATGCACTGCAATTAGATAGATATGAAAATAGAATTCAGAGTGTACTCGAACTTGCTCTCTTTTACCTCGAAGAATATATACTTATACGTACCCCCGTAGAGGACTTGTCTCAGCCTCTCCTTCTCCTCATCAGTTTCGCTGGCTTTTCGACTCGAAGGTGCTGTCCTGGTTACTGAGCCCAGAGCTTTTCAGAACAATGGTATTTATAGGCCTTCCCTTACCTCTCTGCCCAGCGTCAGTTACGCAAAAAATGAATTGGAAAGTTTAACTGACCAGCTTTCTGATTGGTCGAAACAGCTTGGTGCTTTGCTCGAAGCGGGAAAGAGAGAGTACAACTCTGGTAAAAAGTATTTTATCCCCCTAAACTCTATATGGAAAAAGAAAAATCTAACATGTTAGCACATACATAGATATACAGTATACAATTACATGATTAGATAAAGTTACATACAATATATCAACAATTACAGAATCACAGTCACATATACACTTAAAGCTTCCAACTGGCCAGTTCATTACCTTATAATTAACTTTAATTTATAACAATTAAAATTTAAAATATATATATATTTACAAAGTACCAGATCAGAAGAGCTGAGGTGTTACACTCTTCTCGTAGCCTTCCTTGGTATTGAATTCAATTTATTTTATTGCCTTAAGGGGGGGGGGAGTTGTGGAAGGTAGACGGCCAGGGCCTCTTTTAGGAGCCATGACGGCATTTAAGTGGCAAACCGACAGTCAGGATGGTCAGTCGCTAGGATCGAACCTCACCGTTGTGTGATATCTTTTGTTACGAAATTTCCTTGAATCCCCAAAAAGCACTGTCAGGTGTTGATAAATAAGGATTTCTTAGCGGCCAGGTTAAGAGAGAGGGTGAATATGCAGAACATTTTTAACCCACCAGCGGTGAAAGGTCTCGTTCTGGTCATGACGTACTTGCATGGCAAAATGTGCGGAGGGGGATGGAGGTGGAAGAACTCTGTCCAGTTGCATAACTACAGTGCCTATGATAGCGGCTAGTTGCAGTTATGCCACCAACCATTGTACAAGCCTGTCCCAATAATTCTAACCAGCACGGAGGCTTGGAACAAGACGACCAGAAATGGGTGTTGTTCTGCAAATGCATAAGGACTTGAAAGTTGGTGTGTTCTTGCCTGGCCGCCAAGAAGTCCTGATGTGATAATGTTCTAAAGGATTCATCAAGGAAAATGTCCGGAACAAACGATATCACACAACGGCGGAATTACGTGTAACTGTAGATGCATTCACGAACATGACGTTGGATTATATCTGCAAAACATGTCAGAAAATGGCGCATAATTCAGCTGTGCTACGACGACGACGGTCTGCTTTTCTATGTTCTGGAAACTATCAGGTAAGTGAATTTGTAGGAGAGGGCTACGGTGCCTCACACAAGATCACCTCTACACCCACGCAAGATAATGCTCTGCCTTCTTTGTGTTCGAAACAACCCAGTAAGCTAGAGGATTGCGCAGATAGATACAGCTACATATTTCAGGAACGCTTGTTTCCGTTCTGAAAAGCGGAAGTGTGCGAAGCACAAACTTAAAAAGACCGTGAGTGTATTAACATTTTGCAGTCGCAGAAGTTTGTGATTATTTACTACTACTGTTAATGATATAACATCGTAATTATTCACCGTACTGAGTTACTATACTTGCTACAATTCTCTTCTTGGTATCTAAAGATGCGTGTTACAATATTTTTTCTTTCGATCAATAAGTTTTCTACTCAGTGTATCCAAGTGTTCGAGAATGTATGATACGATTTAATGTTTATATTTAGCTTCTTTTGGTGAACTTCGTGAAACACTTTTTGGCATTTTGACTAATTTATTTTTTCTTTCTTTCTTCTAGTCTATGAAGTGTCCACCCACAGGGTCAGGAACAGACCAAGGAGAAGAGACCGCTGCTTCCTGGCCCTATTACAGTGTCATGGACGACATGCTCGGTGGAAAACCATCTATGTCTCCACCGATGCTGGTATCGTCAGTCCAGAGAACACAAGTAGTTATCGATCCCAACTCACCGTCCAGCTCGAGCTCAGGCTCTTCTTTAGAAGAGCCTATGAGAAAACGGCGGAGGAGTGGGACGCAGGATTTGCTTACCTATCTAAAAAAAAAGAAGCCGAAGACTTCCAGCTGATGAAAAAAATGAACGACAGGGACGAAGAATTCCTCAACCTATTCCGTTCTTTTGTAAACAAAAAGTAAGGGCTACATTAAAGTAAAATTAATGTCTACTACGTTCTTTCATTTAATGAATTAACCCATATTCCTATTTCGTATTTCAAACCTAATTTGTCTAGGTGTACTACCGGCTGGGACATATCCCCGCTTCATGTCGAATAAATGTCTGTAATAGAGTGACAAATGTTGAAGTCTATTGAAGCAAATTTTGGTCTCCATTGAAGGCACGAATACTGCATTCAACCAATTCGAGATTAACCTAACAGTAATAGTAAAGAAAATTAGTATCGATTGCTGGTGTAAATCGCATATGGTCCACGGAATGTTCTTTTAGTGTAGGTGTAGCCTCGCTTTCAATATTGCTAATCATGGTGTGTAACGCACGTAGGTTTAATATGAGGGACTTTATGATCAATTCTCGGTAAGCACAGGGAAAGGTATAGTTTGGACTGATATTAATGTCAACGGACGTTGGCGTTCGAAATATACTGTTGCGCACACAACTCACCTATGCAATGGTGCGTCACTGTAGTTACACGTCGAGCAGCGTGCCTAAAATAAAGGAAGAAGTTTACGAATTCCTGTTAGTATTTTGTGTGCATCGATATTTCATATGAAATGATGGGTCCACGCAAAGAAACGTCAAACTCCACTTGTAATGATTTTGAGAGAAACGAAATCTAAAGAGTAATATATTTCCTTTGTATATTGAATTTTCAGACTCTTGTTACTCGGTAACGTGTGATGTTCCTCCCGAAGTAGGAATATGTGCAGAATAAGTCTAAAATATTCTATTAGATGGCATCGTTATCTCAATCTTCGTTAAAAAAAAATAGTATTGCGTTTTTTTGTTTGTTTTTTTTCTCCAGGACACTTCAAATAAGAATCATTAGGAATTCCGTTCTAACGATTGCAGTACAAATGAATTGGGATGTTAACATTACGATGATGGACATTCAAAAGTCCAGCCAAGTCAAGAACGGCAAGAAAATTTTAAGGCATAACCTTTTTTGGCTAACCATGAAAGTGTTAACAACAACAAAAATTTGAACTCCGAAACTTTAAAAAAGATGGCTAGCAGACAGAGATCTATTTGCAAACGTTGAGTGCCTCGCGCCTTATGTGGTTCTTTTACCTGTAGTGGAGGCTAAGTCGGACGACTGCCACTGGTAAGCTAAAATAAATCGGAATGTATTTTATGTACATGTACAAAGTCTGTAGCCGGGCGAGTAACCGTGTGGTCTAGGGCGTTAGGCCAACGGCTCGAAAGTCCCGGGTTCGATTCCCGGCAGGGGCGTGGGTGTCTTTTAACTCGAACGTGACGGACCGAAGCTAACAGTTGCTGGAGTATAAAATAAAGTTTACCAATTTTTTTTACAAAGTCTGTAGTGTTGTAATCGAAAATAGAGAACACTAGCACCCAGTGAAAAAGAAGACGACAGGCTTATCTTTTAAATGTGTGCGTGGGAAGGGAAAGCGTGTGGATGCGGCTATATCGTAACCTTCCAAGAATTCTGATGTTCCCAGCCATGTATATCAGCAAGCCAAGTACCGCCTACATTTCTTCATGGCTATCAGAAGAATCCACTCTGAACTTTATTGATCTCACAGGCTGAAATTCTGATAAAATATCTCTACAATGGATTCTTCTGATATCAGGTAAGGTGGGGAATAATAATTATGTTTGAAATCCCACGACTTCTTCTGAGAGACGCTATACTTGTCATTACAAAAAAAAAAAAAAAAAAAAAAAATTGTCAACAATGTTTGACTGCTCGTCAGTAATTAAAATATTAGTTGCACAGTGCAAACAATATCCGGGGTGGCTTCCGTTTCAAGACAAGCAGGTCATATATCTATATCACCACCTATTCATATATATATAATATATATATATATATATATATGCAGGGTGTATCTCAACATGTGGTCCAAATTTCAGTCAAATTCCTGACACCAGTGCTCAAGTTGGAAATAACAATTAGGCGGTACGGTGAAATTATAGACAAAAATTGGAGGCGTTGTTTTACTTCATTTTGCAATGGCGAAAAGGATAATCAATGTGCCTTTTAACATGAAAAATGTAATTTGAGAGCATTACAACAATGGTTAAAGCACGCGTAACCAATAGCAAATTATATGGTTAAGACTAGTTGCTAGTGGTGATTTGTAATTAAAAAAAAAAAAAAAAAAGTTAATATAAATTATAACGACAAAAATACAAAATCATTCTGTGTTACGAGTACATATTAAACTGACTTTACGTCTGTACCTCCGTGAATTTATGCCGGTACTGTCGAAGCTATATTTTAATTCCTTAAATAAAATTTAATTTCAATTAAAATCGAGCCTCCAGATTTATACTGTAATTTCGTTGCGGCCGAACTTCTGGTCCCCTGGGTCTAATTATGCTGCATTTTCGGGATACAGTATTTCCTACTTGGTGCATACAATAGCCATTTACAATGGTGAAGAAATTAATAATTTAGGTCGAGTAAATAGTTGGTCAAACAAGCACTTTCCGTATGAATAAAGATGAAGAATTTAATCACCGCCATCCGGCAATGACTGTCACTCTTACTAATAAATACACCAAATGTTTGTTGAAATGTATTGAAATACGTACTCCTGTTTGTTATGCTACCTTTTTATCGTCCCATTCGTGCCTATTTCGACTCACCTTTACTTCGGAAAATCTCACAGAAACCCTAGCAGCTCCATTGCACGATTTTGAAATATAAGCTTTTGGATAGAGCACGTCTCAAACCTCTGATGGTACCATGCCGCCTTAGCCCTACCATTAATAATAATGCAAATATCAAACTCAGTTAATTTCGGCAGACTAGAGCCCCGAAATGAATCACTTGTGCAACCTCGAAGGTCTATACTCATATTCATGTCAGAAATCTCATGAGGTGGTTTTGTCGGTGTTATTCTGAATGTTCGTACTAGTGCCATAACTCTAGGACATTCTCGGTACAGTTTTATTTCTAACCAGGTTATAGTTTTTTTTTTTTTACATATATAAAGAGATCTAGCTCCTTGTAGCTTGGTGTAGTGGTTAACGTATCGAAAAGCTGATCCGAAGGACCTGGGATCGAATCCTGGCGTGGTTAAATTTTCATTTAAAAAAAAGAAAACTATTAAACTTTTTTTTGGTATGTGTACGCATTCAGAAATTTAACATTAGCGACCAAGGGTTAAGTAAGTTACGTTCGTTTTTTTTTTATTTCATTTATTTATTGCACAATAGATTTGCATGGCTTATGTATATACTCGTTAGGAAATTTAATGAACTTAATGACAGAGGATTGGGTTAGGTAAGTCAAGTTTGGTGTTTTGTTGTTTTTGTATTGCACACGCGTTTCGCATACTCTCCTCTTAGATGTCACCAAGTTCGAAATAATATTCCCGCGAGAACGACGTTATAACTCGACTCCTATTGCTCATAGATATTCGAAACAAAAATCTACACATCAAAGTGCACACACATGCGGGCTTATACTTGTCAGATTTAACCTCGATACCTCACACAACGATTTTCAATATGCACATTAGCAATGAAAATTTGGTATAGTAAGCAAATATTGATTCCTTTGGAAATCCAAGTTACATGCGACTGGGACATTCCTCAAGACCGTGACTCTCCCGGTCTCTCGTGCGTCAGGTAAGCTTACTTTGGTAAACTTTATTTTTATATGGGCCAGTCTAGTAACTTTGGACTTCGACCCGTCACGATTTGCCTTAAGCTGTTAAAATCCACCCTCATGTCCCTGCCGGGACTCGAACCCGGGACCTTCGAGCCGATGGTCTACCGCCGCAGGGTAAACTTACTGCTGATACTTCTGAAAGAAGTGGCGTCTCAGGAATAGCTACGCGAATCCAAGTTCAAAATATTCGATACAAACAGAGGTTGATTTGCTTTCTTCGAAAGAGGATATTTTTAACGTTAAATACACATTTTAATATCTCGCGCTTTTGGCAGTTACAAGATGTCATTGGGAAGTTAAATTTTGACCTATCAATCATGGAAAAATGTCTTACGGGAACTATATTTTTTAATTTTTAAGAACAATTTCTTCCATACCCTGTCCACCCGGAACTTAGCTCAAACATTACTCAGCACAATACAAGAAAGTTTTGGGTGTTCTCGACCTCAAACACCCTTGTTGTCAGTGTTGCCAGCCTATTTTAAAATTTACTTATAGAAATGCCTTTATTAATACAATTTACACCTGTGCTTTGATTTACACTCAATGACATACATGTTCATGAGGTACTGGGACAGGTCATACAGTGTCAGGGTTGCAAAACAATTATAAATCTAGATTTCATATTAGTTAGCGTTGGACTTATCCGCACTAATTTACACAAAATTTGGCATGTACATTAGGTACTGGGGCTGTTCATGTTGGTACTTACGAACCCGCAGTTCCCCGTGTTGCCAACGAATTTCAGAACATCCCCACCAAGCTTTCTGTATACATATTCGACATTGAAACATACTGTGGTTGTTCCCTGTATCCAGTTGCAATCCTATTTCAAAATTCAGTTCTTCCAATGGCCGCTGTTAACTGTCGATAGCTACTGCTATAATTTCAGAAAAGCACGGGGGGAGCCGCGGCACATGGCTACGTTATCATATGCTTTGAAATAATAGTTCTCACAGCTCTCTTGCAACAGACTCATTAGAAGAAACCTATGTGTAGTTGCTTGTTTACAAGAGTATTCATTATGCAACTCATTTGAAATATGTATATAGCATAAAATAATTTTGTTACACTGTCTCTATCCGTACATATTTAAACAGTATGGGGCGAGCCTTGGAACCGAGAGAAATGCCGTGTTTTTTTTTAGTGAAACACAATGTACTAGTGGGGCCGCGGTGGCGCAACTGGTAGAGCGCTCATTTCTGACACAAGGGTTCGTCGGATCGATCCCAGCTCATGACGTGGGCTTTGTGGTGGACAAACACCTTGTGCGTGGTTTTTCTCGGGGTTCTCCAGTTTCCTCACACTTTCTCCAGTTCACAAATTCATATCATCCATCCGGCCTGAGCCAAAGTTGCCTCAAAAATTAAATTCAAATTCAAAAACAATGTACTAGTAAACCCAAACATCTCTGCCCTTACATAGACGCAGGTTATTTCCAGGGATTTTGAGCTACTGATAATTGATTTTTGCGAACGGTAATTATGATCAAAAATAGATATTATGATTAGATAGAAAATTATGATCTTCCTTCAATACTGCTGTCATTAGAAATTAATGTATTGTTATACGGGATGATAGCATATTTCGGTAAGAATTCATAGTAAAGATGTATTCGAAGTTGCATTATCTCTAGGAACTTAAATTCTTCCTATAATTCAAAATATTTCTTCAGTTCCCTGGAGGTTTATTAGTACTTTAATACAAACTATACCAAATAAGTTCAGTCAATATGTCTTTAGTTAACTGTTCGTCAGGGTGAAGATATAGGAAGTATAGCAATAGAGCAGTGAATGCATAAATAATCCCATCATTTGCCTCGTAAGTCTGCAGGATAACAAAGCAAAGTAAAATGGGATGAATGTATGAAAGCTTAACTCCAATCCTGCTGATTACAATGATTATCTGCAGCGTAGAGCATTAAATCATTAGCTATGTGAAAAGAAAAAACTTCACAGAAAACAAACTTTATTGCAACACTAAGTACAGTAGTTTTTTTTCCCTAATAGGTTCTTTGGTAAATTGTAGAGGTGATGCTGACATTTTGAATGTTACTATCGAAATGGCAGTAAAACTTGAAGATAAAAACTATTTCAAGAAAACAATGTTCAAGCGAGCAATAAAGTGTCCATACAAATTATGGATGCCCAGCCTTTTCACTATTGGTTGGGGAACGGATTTGACACTGTGCGACACGCTGCTTTCAGCCAGCAGTACGTATTTAGGTTGTACTTATTTTCACCGAAGGAAGCAAAGATCGTAACTAATGTAGAACAGTTGATCCTACCTTTTCTCTTCATACTACACACAACTAATACGTCTGATGCTGTAAGGTAAGAAAATTATAATTCGCTTTATTTCTGTGCAAAAACGATATTTATTATTAAAATTTTGAACTGGACAACCTGGTTCAAATACAATTATTTTCTTTCATCACTTTTAACTACGTTTATGAACTGTGTTAAGCTTCCATAACCTCATACAGAACAAATATTTATAAGAATAACTTTCTAAGGACCCAAGAAACAAATGAGACCTACACTTCTAAGATATCTGAACCCAAGGAACTAAAACTATACATGAAATAGATTAAAGTTCCTGTTTGAACCAAAGATTGGATTTAACAATTGCATCAACTAACTCAATCAAGAGAATCATTACTAATTACTTTTGTGTACAAATTTATCTGCGTGCTTTAATAATTACTTTTAAAGGAAATGCACAATGAATTATAATTTCCACTTAATAAATATCTCCTTACTCTTTGAAAATAAATAGTAATAACAAATGTGACAAACCCAAACATTAATTTGTAAAGTTGATTATCTGTCTAATTATATTTTTAAGGAGTCGCTTATATATGATACCGAAGGAGTTATATGTTACATCAGCTATGACTTAATGAAAAGGATATAAGTATGTACTATGGTGCGTAGTGTTAAAATATTATTGTCAATCGCATAGTTGTCTAACGCCTCAGGCCACACGACTGCCTTGATCGGTTTTTATTTAAATATTTGTATGGGACTGTAATCTGCCTGTGTGCGACGTTCCTGATTTTGAGAATGTAAAAAATCATTGCTTTCAAGGTAAAGGTGACGTGAAAATGAAGGAAACGAATTCTGAAAGGAAGAAAGACGGAATTCCAGGATGGAGTCGCTAGCAAAGGGAGATCGATAGGTCTCAAAGTACCATTACCCGAGCTGCTTCTCTACTGTTTTGCGTTTAGAAACTTGTCTCTACTTGATTACTTGATCATTAACGAATGATTTCTTGGTTTCTACCGCAACAGTCAAGACCAACGTGTTTCTGTTGCTATTTTTTGTAAATTAATCATTGAAGATGTCTTGAGAATTTGACGCACATTGTAAATTTATTTTTATTTTGAAAAGGTAATTTAATCTCCCCTTCGAATAGTCCGGGAGTAATTTGCAATTCTGTAATTCAAGCATATAAGAAATATTGTTACAATTTAAAACACACTGTTGCTTTTAAAGCACCTTAAGTCTACCGACCGTCACATCTTAAAATGCTGTAGCACGGGATAAGGAATGGCTCTATTATCGTTAATGAAGGTGAAACCTTTCCGGTACTCACGTAGTGGAACAGAGTCAGGGCTTGGAATGAAAATTTTCACGAAACGGAACGCTTTACATTTCTTAACATGCTCTTGACTTGTTTTGTCTATTATAACTACAGTTACGAGACGGAACAGGCAGCTTCCGGATAATCACTAACAGGAACGCCGTTCCGGTCTGCTCTGGTATACTTCGAGCAGCCCTGAACTGAATATAATTCGTGAAAACGTCAATCAGGATAGCCTGCTTACGCGGAACTCAAATTTGCGCTGCCTCCCTGTGCTTCAGTTATTCACTGTGACCAGCGGTTCACAGATCAGGTAACCCTTCGCATTTTAAAGATATTACTAGATAGTGCGATAATTCAAATTTTAAAAATTTGGAAATTTTGGGGCATTCCTTTTATGTTTATTGATCACGTAATGAACAAACAGATGTCCTACACTAGTATATGTTCCAGAACTAGTAAGCCTTCATCAGTAGATTCCATTTTTACTGACAGTCACAACAAAATCCTAAAGAAATAACCAATACATTATATAATTAAATACCTAAATATTAAACTTGGATTTTTTAACCTGGAAGTGGGAAGTAATTTACCAGGGAACTGTACGTTATAATACAAATTTCACTACTCTCTCTGAGGCTCACTACGGAAGCAACTTACACGAACAATATTTAAAAACACAGCTCGATTCAAAAATACACTGATATAAGTAAAAATGTAACCAATACATTATA